>UZAN01039817.1:73433-110963 GCA_900618425.1 Echinostoma caproni | reverse complement strand
CCTGGCGTACCGGCAGTTAAAACATTTTAAGTTCTTCCTAGCGAGGAATAGACGGTAGTCAGAAGATGAAGCCAACAGCCGTTCCCCTTTTTCTGGGTGACAAGGATCTAATCCGGCAGGACCTCTTAGGCGGCTCACTCGAAGTCAGCCGACCTGCTCTAGAATTCATATCTCCTGCTAGAGTCACGATATCAGCCCAGTTCGCTTTTTGTAAGAGGTCGTATAGTTTTTGGTAGAAAGTACCTTTGATTCTATCTGGGCTACAGTCAGTGGGTGCGTACTCTGAGACGACAAACAAGTTGCATCTTTTGGAGAGACGGCTGCTTAATTTGCACGAGCCGCTATGTCTCACTGTACATAGCCGACTGTCGACGGATCGAATGTAGAAACGCTGCTTCAGTCCACTCACAGCCACGCCAACCCCAGGAAGACCAGAGACCTCAGCCTCAGGGTCCCCAGATGTACACGGTGTAAAACAATTTTCTCTGAAAGAGGAAAGCTATGGGAACAAATGGATGAGTGAATGTTCATATTTCATTTTGTTTGTGTTGTGGACTGTTGCACTGCTGGGTCATCTAGACCAGTGTAAGTCTTGTTCGAGGCTGCACTCTAACCTGTGCACAACGAAGCGCGAGCTACAAGGTAGCAGCATAGTTCCGGATGAGCCGGTGACCGGTTGGTTGGTTCATTCACCCCTTCTGGAAAACCCTGTCAGGTAGATGGAGCTCGACAAGGAGGGCAATGATATTCAGTGGCGGACGCCGCGCCACGGCGCTGTCAAAAGATAGATGTGGTGTCTTGTGTGGAGAATGCTTACCAAGTGGTGTGATTCGTACATCGGTTAGTTTGAAATTGGGGTTTTTGGTTAACTCTCTGTTATTAATTCAGTGAGCCGGTTATAGCCCCATATATCATCTGTTTTTCGTCGTATACTTTTATCCAGATGAAGTTGGTACTCATTCCAAGCTGTAATTTGTACATATTCCTTACGACCTCGTTAAAAGTCTGCGCTTATTTTCAAATACCAAACGGTAAGCATGCTTCGGTGTCGCCACTTTTTAAAGCGATTTATGTATGTAAATCATTTGGGATGGATCTTGGATCTTGCCTTCCTAGTTAAAAGCCGGAATAAAGGGTTGCATGAAATGAGTGGGTATTTAGTACGAGTTTGACGGAAGCCATTCAGAACATTTCTTATCTACCAATTCGTACATTTTCCGCACTACTGACCGTATCATGCTCTGTGTCCTCCAAATGAAGTTTTCAAGTAATGCATTGACTTCGTGATTTTCGGACTTGGTAAACGTGGTGTTCTTACCCTCGGCAGTGTGCATCGTTTTAAAGAATCATTATTTCCTTTATAGAAACTCCACCCTACAAACCGGAGGTCAAAAGCCCAGAAGATACGTCTAATTTCGACATAGAACAATCCACCAGAAATCACGTGAGTGTTCTAGCTGCTTTACCGAATGTGCCTTGTGGTTGTCAATTTTTCTCCCAATCCTCCTGTCTTTGTGGGTGAAATAATAGTAATAATAATACCAATATAAGTAAAAGCTTAGAAAAGTTATTCTTGCTAGTAATATTAGTACAATCAGTCGCTAACTTTAGAGCGGTAGTGTTTACCTCACACAACCCCATATACACGATCCTCGCTTTGGTCATGTTCAGTTTCAGTCTACATAACTTACCTGGGAGCTCTCTTGCGACGGTCTTGTTTGCTGTCTATCGGCTACCCGTTCGGTCAAACTGTGAAAAGGAAGTAATAGGAGCTCAATGCAGTTCTGAGATGCAGAAGAAGCTTACAATGATTCTGTCAATGGAGGTCTAGGAAATGTTAATTACTGTTAGCTTTCTGTGCGCCTTCATAAATCCTTTCATCACAAATCTGTTGTGACTCCGAACAAAACTAAGTATATCCAGTTCAAGTAATCTTTAGTGTTCAGACATAAATCCCGACCACCATAGAGTTAACCCTGTAAGTGTGAGTCTTCTTTGAATGTGGATACATTTAAGTATAACAAATTCAAATAGTGAAATTTTGTTCCCTTCCAGGAAGGTCCCCCACTTGGTCCGATTTTCCGTGGCTGTCAAGTTGCGTGCATCGGATTTACCTTCACCAATGGATCCCCGTTAAATGAGCTAGGACCACGGCAATCCGTGACTTGCCAAAATGCCGAAAAGTCCACAGACAAGGAAACCAAAATGTCCAATTCAAACGGATCTGTCAGAGAACCAGACTCCTCTGTAGCGGAGCTCCAGACTCGATGTCGGGATTATGAGGTAAGTGGGAACCGTCATTCATGGAGTTTGATTCGCTCCATATCTTTTGCTTTATCTGATAATGATTTCGTATACTTGCAATTGTATGATTCGATTCATTTACGGTTCACTAACCTGTTTTATGTTCCGCTTAAAGTTGACTTGAACCTTTTCCATATTTCTTTCTCATATGTTGTGGCCAATTCTGTCATTGGTCACGTGTTATATATACCTAGCATAGCTACCGCTTTTAATACACAGTTCATGTTATTACAATAGTATTTTTGTTCTTTCATAGACCGTTGAAACTGCCCTCCTCCCGTCGTTCCTTTCACATTAATTTTGAAACCTAGTCCACTGAATCAATGTAATCTGTCTTTTTTATACACAAGTGCGATTTTTTCGGGATCACATCTACACTTATTTGTGTATTTAACATTTGTCTGCGTGCAGATTGTGTGCAATCGAATCATGATGCAATTTTTCTAGATAGCGGCACAGAATCCATCAGCAGCGAATTGTGACTACTAATAAAATCGAGTTCCACAGAAGATGATGTTTCTTCCTCAAGGGGAAGAGTTATTTATTCTTGATATTCACCAACTCCTTAATTGTTTCGTGCATTAAAACTATCTCAGTCGCATGCGTTGTACACCAGTTGATACAAATTCCGCTGACCTATCTGAGTGACAAAACGATTGTTGGATCCTTCTGATGAAACAGTATTGCGTCTCATCACCGAAAAAATAATAGGTCCTTGATGAACGGTTGAAACGTTTTTTTCCTTGTAATTATTGGCTTTCTAAACGCCCAGTTGTACCAATCCTTTAATTCTGTTTTCCACAGCTTCGCATCAAACAGCTGGAATCTGACCTCCCGACCAAGGATTCTACCGACTCGTCAACAACAGCAGCCATAGCCAGCACGGTTGCTGCTTTAGAAAAGGATTTGGAACTAATGAATGATAAATGCCAACAATTGGAGGCTCAAAACCAAGACCACCTAGACTCAATCACGGCTCTTAAAGCTGAGTAAGTGTTCTCTAGATGCATTAGTCTTGTGCAGCATTTATTGTTTTGATCCACGATATGGTCAGTAAGAACGACCGAACGACCACCACTGAATGAGGGAGTGATAGAACAATAACCCCGACATACGCAATTTACCGAACGAACGTATACCAGCCTGATGTTGATACTCAACATTGACTCACTCAATTCGGAACGCCCAACAAAGTACGATCCCGAGACCCGACCGAATGAGAGAGGAAAAGGAGAGTAGACATCCAGGCGAGGTTGTATATTTTGCTAGACTCAAAAGTAATTTCTACTGACAGCTGGCATACTTATAAACACGTTCGACCGGTCGTGACCTTGTAAATTAGGTCAAAGTCCAAAATCTCGGTGAAATGAAACAAGCAGGGGTTGGTGGTGCGAAACGAATAAAAAAATAGGGAAAAAGAAGGGAGACTAGTCACTTCTGAAGGGGATCTTCCCTATCAGTTATTAAATCCATAGTTAAAGGGATTCAAGAGATTTTAGCCTAACACAGGTTATCACAAGGTTGAATTCAATCCGAATAGTCCTTGTGATGGTGGACCACAGCGTAAACACTAAATCGTATTTATATATTTTTTGCCTCGTTTTCCCCATTAATTGCGTTCTTCATTTTCATCATTCATTTCATCGTCTGTTATTTTCAGACTTTTGGAACAGCAAGAAGCAAACCAGAAGTTATCCGCTGAACTTCGAGACTTTGAGGAGGAAAACGAATCGTTGTGCAAACGAGCGTCAGATGCCCAGTCGACAATTATGCAGTTGGAGGCCGAACGGACAGATGTAAGTCATCTGAATTTTCGCTGTTTTCATCTGCCGAAATTGTGAGTCAAAGGTTCTGCTTATTACGGATGTTTTTTGGCGGTTCCGTTGTTTCCTTTAGTTAACAAAACCTTTGATATCAATATAAAGCTACCCCATTTGGGTGGTCTGCGATTTTGGTTCGCTCAGATACCCTGAAGCTAGTAAGAAACGCGTCCTATAGATTTTGCTCTTGCTCTCAAGTACATTTGTCTATAGGAATTCTCTATTTTCACCTTTCAAAATTATAATTTCCCCACTCCTGCTTCATCCAAGTGCGCGTCTAAAAGACAGCAACCTAAACAGCCACATGAAAATGCATGATTATTGGTTGTTTATGGGACCTAAGAGGAGGAGAAGTAGGACAGGATTGGAACAAAAATCAGAAGTAGTACCAGTTGAATAAGGATAGAGAAGCGGCTGTGAGACGGTGAGTAACTAACTGCAAATTGCCTGTTAGAGTTGGGTCGTTAATGGGACTAGTGGCTTTATGTTGAACTCGATCAAGTGGCAGGGCAGTGGACGACTCTCTATCCCAGACATCACCGAAGTATTCAATTGTAGAGTGAATCTGAGCTTTGTAAAGTGAATGATGACTGAAAGTAAAGAAAACGGCTATCGAGCAAAAGAACGCTGATCGTGCACGCATCGCGAGAGGCAATTAGGCAAGTTTAGAGTGACTTTGAAAGAGAAGACTAAGGACAGTACCAATAAGTTATCTGTATCTGTGGCATGGGGAACTTCGGGGCAAACTCGTGGGCCATGTGGCCGAAAGGCATTTTATAAGCATTAATTGTTAGCTAAGCTAGTTAGATGTAACCTATAGAAGCTCATATTGATGAACTGTGTCCTGGCTTAAACTTCAAAAAGATTTTTATTATTCTTAAAGCGGAACGCTGATTTACTTCACTCTATCCCCCGAATATGCGTCGGAAACAAAGCCACCCTAATCTGATTTCGTGCATTCGCTGGTGACACATCGTCTTGCGGAGACAATAGCGAATAATTGTGATTAGACAATATTGCTTGAGGGTATGGTACAGGTATGGAACAGAGCATCCACCCCCATCTACTGCGCTATACGTGCTGAGTACAATCGCAATGTCTCATTCAGTGCTTTAATCGCTCGCTTTTCTCATTTTGACTGATCGCATTTTTTCATCCTTCTGCACCGAAATGCAAATATGGTCTTCAGAACTGTTGCATTACAATGCTAAATTTATCATGTGAACGCCTTAACTAAACTAGACCATTTTCCGACAGCGTTTTTTCAGTTTAACTAAATCTGGTACGTCGATCCAAACAAAATAAAATAGGTGTCAGTTGGGCAGTGGAGATACTCGTTAACCACTGACCGTTTATCTCTAGGTTTCACTTCACCCAGAGCATGCTTCCGTGCTCTGTCGATTGCTTACTTTTACATTCAAGTGACTTAATCCTCCCTGAGGATAAGTTAGTTTCATCGATGTCTCTGACCGTGACCGCCCACGCACGGCAAGCCGGGGCTAAGTTAGCGCCAATTTCTACCTGGCTGATAGTCAGATTCCGGGCATCGTACACTATTCGCAGACCTAAGCGTCCCATATCATGTGGATCCAGCCTTCAGTTGACCTACGGAATAGCATCACGTCGCACGAAGCTTTGTGTAAGGCTTAATGTATTGACTCCAGTCGATTGCCTTCTTCAGACATGACTGAACTACTGTAGGTTTCTCCGTCGTGTGTACGTGTCATCAGCTTCAGTTTTCAGTTTGTGCAACCATTTACCACACGCTTTCGTGTGCCAGTTTTGGTTGCTGTCTTTTTGCTGCCCGTTTGGATGAAGCAGTAGGAGAAAGACAGGCAAGTTGAAAGTAGCGTCGAATTGAAAATGGTGAATTTCAGTGAATTAAGGTTGTCAGGAAACTGAGAAAATGCATGAACGTCACTGTTTACAACACTTATCATATCACTCAGTGTCTCTAAACACCGGTTACTACGATCTCGAAGTCCCCATCCAGGTAGCCTAATGTGACTCATATGACCGAGTCTCCAGGTTAGGGTTTTCATACCCTCGTGTCAAGTCTTATTTTGAGCACCTTTGACTTTTCTACCCACTACCTGTCTCGCAAACATCACGCATCGTGTCAACCTATTTGATGACATGCGTAGTACATACTCCAACCAACGTAATCTATGGAGGTTGACCACTTGCTCCAGTGGGCGGCCGTGGTTACCTAAAATTCTGCTCCTAACCTCAGCAAAGCTTATCTGGTTGGGTTTATGAAAACGCACATCCCAGAGTTCTTCTGTGATGGATTAGTCGGCCTCACACGAGAACGCTCTACACTTTCAAAATGCCGCTCCCAGCTAATAATTGTTATCATATATCTCAGTTTCAAAAATTCAGCCTCTTATTATCTGCATGAGTGCTCCGAGTTAGGAGTTGCAAAGAAATTTACCTCAATCTAATCGTATAAAGCAGTCCGCCTAACACTCTTCGTGGTTCTCACCATTCACAGCAATCCAATCCGTACACGTGATTACCCGCCATCTGTATGCTTTATTTAAATTTGAGTGCGTTGGCTTACCTTTAGAAACCTGTTGTTATTGGGCGCCAGCGGGTTGCTCACTACAGACGTTCACATGCCGGTGACGCACACATGCACACACAATTGGTTTCGCCAGTGAATTTCCTGATAGTCTTGTGACTTCCACATGACCATCTCAATGATTTTAACGGGCTGTACAAAAGAAACCACCACGAACACAGATTTGCTTGGGGGTTTCCTCTGTGTTTAACAATACCACGGTATTTTTGTGCATGAAACAATTTTGTTATGACCTTTCACGCTGATACCATATTTCTGTATACTGTACAGGAAAAGCTTTTTCGATTATGAAAACGCAAATGAACTCAGTTTTTGGCTATTTGGAGCAGGTCCTTAGTTTCCGGTCCTTGATAAACCTCCGCAGAGAATAGTAATAAAAGCATCACCTTGCCCCTTATACCAATGTAATGTGATTTCGAAATCTATTCACATATTCATGGTTCGTCGGCACATTGCAAGCACACGTGCAGTTTACACACTTATCGTTTCCCACATCTGATTCATATACAACAGTCTCTTCAAGTTGTCCCATTCACTGTCCTGTTATTTTATCCCATATCAACGGACAGCTGAATTCCCGTCCCCCTCCCCTGGTGACGATGTACTACCTTTTTATCTTCGCACTTTTTCATTAGATTGTTTATAAACAATTGCTTACACCCTCCTGTCACTATCACAACCCATTCTTGATCCGCTTGTGTTTGATAGATAGCGCGAATGCTCATGATAATTAATGTGTTTAACGTGACTGATTTCTCGATCTCTCTCTCCCCTGTCAACCCATATCACACTGTGATGCATTCGGGATGATAATTCACGTGCATAGAGCGCAACATGCCCTTCACGTGTTCACGACCCGCTGGTACTCGTTTGGCATAGTAACTTTCTTTCAAACCATTCGCTGATGCGATCGATCTAGGTTCATCTTCATCATCATACCACCCCGCACCCCTCCCGAGAATATGGTTCCTTTTTTGTTGCTATTGTTCTTCCCTCTTTGAATTCCGATACTTATTTCACCTTTTTGGCGTAGCGATCTTAGAGTCAGCTCAGTTGTAGCGTTTATAATGAAATAATAACCATAGCTTTCTTTTATTCCCTAGATTTGTCTAATCGATTTTCCGGGAGGGATAGAACCTATTGGCCGTCATGATATCGGCCTCTCTGAAGAGACGAGTATCATTATGCTTGCCTTACTTTTTATTTATGCGTGCCTAAGTCCAAACAGTGTCAAATAATTCACGTTACAACAATCTTTATAATGGAGAAATGGCCCCCTGCGTTAATGAGCCCTGGCTTCTCCACGATCTGCATGTTTTGTGGCTTTCACCAATTGATAGTCACCGTTTTTGAGGCGTTGCCTTCGACCAATGGAAACGTTTCGTCAGAATTGATGAGATTATGCGATGTGCATTGGTTCCAGAACACCGTTGCTTAATCAGAGTGATTACATCCCACCGTATCCTATGATTTAAACAAGCCTTCCTACTTCTGATATCATCGGCTGTTTGCCATTTCTGGACACCACCGGAAAAACTCCTGTGGTGGTTTGTTCGTGACTTGGTGTAAGAGTATGGGAAATACAACGGCACCTGGGTTGATCCTTACCAGCACGTAAACCTGTAGTGTGATGGATGCCGTTAGTTATGAGATACTACTCAAAATCGAAATCGGTGGTTCAAATGACGTAAACCTTTACTGTAACGGAAATGTTAAGCGAAGTTATTCCGGTCCGCCCACATCACGTTCACAAGTTCACTTTAATGAAATTTTTGTTTCATATAATAACCACGACAATTATCTTTACTCCTCAAATAGCTTCTCTCGGATTTGTCACGGTTACGGGCGGAGTTGGCTGCACATCGCCAGTACAGTACAACATCGACTAATTTACTGCGTTCCTCGGATTATACGGACCCCGAGTCAATTCATCATACCACCGCCGCCTCTGGCCGTACCGAACAGACTAAAGGATTTTCCAGCACTCCGGCTCTGTTGGACAATGGAAACGAGAACCACGACTCAGATCCTCAATTCGAACTATACGAACGAATACGCGAGTTGGAGACGACACTGAAGTTGACCACAGATCGTTTGAATTGTAGCAAACAGGAATTCCACGCGTTAAAAGCCGCTCGACAGACGGAACAGAAAGAATGGGATCAAGATCGGGGCATCTTGGAACAACGATTAGAGGGTGCCATGGCGGATCGAGTGAGTTTTTCTTCTCCGTATGGTCAATGTCCGTTCATTGTGCAACAACTTTCTCATTAATGTGTTAACTTTACATTTTGAGTAATCTGAACAAATGGAAGTTTTCATGATTTCGAATTTGTTGAATGCCTGTAGTTCTGTGAGATTAGTTGAACTCTTCCGTCTGAAGCCGGTATATAAAATACACAGTACTATCACGTTAAGTAGTGGCATAACAAGCGGTACGTAGCAAGACTCATCCACTGGTTTTGCGAGACAATCTGATATCTGACTAATCCAATATCTGTTATTACAGTGTTTTGCTATTTATATTGATAAGTTCCCGCACGACTTGTGTCGTAGTTTCACCTTAAGATCTGCTTTCTTGATTGGACAAATCAAGATTCAGCAATCGTTCAGCACGTGTTCTTCACACTTGCTCGTTGCTTTGTGTGAACAAGTTAGCGGTGATCATTTTACCCAAGCCTCGATCCCGAAGTGATGTAAATGTACAAAAACTTGGATCTGATGGTGCCCAATTTTCCTTGTCAAACCCTCTTCCTAAACATACCTGGTTAATCGGTGTTATGGTACCATTATCTTGGAATTGCTCTTCCGTCTGTTTTCAGTCTTCTAGTGGTCGACTAGGCGAGTACTCTAAAGACAACATCTAAAGTCAGCTCACAGAAGTTCAACATTTATCGTTTTGCAAAAAAGCTGAAACTGAGCGCCAACCATCCTCATTAATGCCTTGGTCCACTCCGGATTCAGCTTTAGTTTCCACCACCGTTACTCTGCTTTTGATTTGCATCAGTACTAGCACTACGGGCTAACTTTACTGTTTGATAAATCCCGTAAATGATTAAGGGCATTGATTCTATTGGTCACTGTACTGTGACAACCAATCGTTAATCTCCGAAATATTGAACAACTTATTGTTGAATACTCAAGAAAATTTCGCGCGTGGTTAGCAACAGGTCGATGTTTACTGTCAGTCATACTTGTTCTTCATCTTCTCAATTTATTTGATTCTGACTATGTTTTATAAATGTTTAAAAAACAGTCCTGAGATTGTTGCTTTAACTGACACCTATGTATGGTTCGAATCCCGTCGAGGCTACTGAACTTTTCACTATTTCAACATGAAACGTCAATCTACGAAACAATAATTTGGTCTATTGTGCTGTCGAATCCTTTTATTCAAAGACTAACCTCTAGAATTTATATCATCAGAGGCTGATTCTAACGATTCGGCATTGTACTTCGTCACTGATAAGATAGGCGAATGTTGTACCAAATCCGTACTGATTTCCGATTATAATCGCTGATTGGGGGTGCTCCGATTTCGTGTGATATGCGATCAGTGATCAGTTTAACACCAAATGATAATACACTTGCCGTGAAATTGAATTACAAATGCAAACGTGTTATTTTTTGTAGATAGCAGGAGGAGGATCGGGATCTCGGTTATCAAAATTTTTTATACAATATTTACTATTTACTCCTGAACAAAATCACAGCTATTTCGGACTTTCCGGTCTTTTGAACAGTGCTTATACGGAACCTGTTTCCTTTTTGTCATTTCCGACGTTAACATCTATTTCTCCATTCCCTGTGCATCCATTCGCTTCGTCGTCCATCCGCTCGATCAAAGTCTAACGCACTAAAAGAACTGAATACTCTACAAACCAAATACGCGGAACTAGAAGGTAGCATCAGCAACTGGGAGCGCAGGCTTTACGAACTGAGTCAATGGGCTGATGATGAGCGAGCCGCAAAAGATAAACTGCATGTGAGTCACGTCCCTTCCGTTTGTCATCGATTACGTTACATATTTTTGACTTGTGAATTTGAATGCCTCTAATAGAGCATGGTTTGTTCAGTGAAACAATTCACAAATTCCCCGGAAATCACCGCGTTTCTCCCATCACCGATCTCGTAATAGGAAATATGATTTCAGTTCCGCACGAAGGCCATTCGTCCACGTTTTTATCTTCCGTAAACCACTGAATAGAAACTGGATCCATTGTGAATGTTTGCTCTTCACATTTCACATTTTACCGCATGGCCTTTAATTGATTGGGTTTACCCCTTTTTACTGTAAAAATAACATTAGTTATCCAATGTAAAGACCCTATTTGGTGCTGTTATATGGTATAAAAACGTGGCCATTACTCCCGTGGTCGAGCACCGCGTTGCATAAGCATCGTGGGATAACCAGTGCTGAGGTTTGATGCAGAGTTTTATGGGATCGCGGGCACAAATTAATTCAAGAGTTTCACCAACATAAATTTTACTGACTGTCCTTGGCATGCAATGTTTGGTGTGGCAGACAGCATAGTTAAACGACGGCTGCGGGTAGCCGAATTCTGATCGCTTATCGATGGGGTGTAAAAACCGTGAATAGGGGAGGGGCTGTCTTATAGGCTGTATTGCACTTCACAGTTGAAAATCAGGTAAGTGTAAATGAAATTTGGATAACCTGGGTGATATGATCCTACATCTATGCAGATCCAGCTCATTTTCTTTTCATATTTTCATCTCGGTGATGCTTTCTGCTTTTCAAAGCAGCAGCGAAAATCGTCGCATGACAACGCAAGGTTGATAATTGTGAAAAATTAAACGGCCTTAACATGAGGCCAAAAAAATGTTTCTATCCAGAATTTGTTACAAGTGACATCGCATAATCATACCCTTTGAGTTGCTTGATGATTAAATGACCGGGAGGCAATAAATTCAACTAATTTTCAGTGCACTCTTTCGGCATTCCAAATTTTCCAATAAAGTATATTCAGTTGTTGAAAGATGATTGAATTTCACAAACGTGATTCTTACCGCTCTTTATATATTTGCATCTGGTGTTCTTCTTTAAGTTAGTACTCATGCATTTTGTCATTATTGTCATCTCATTTCTGCTTCTGGGAGTAAACCTTTCGACCATGGAAACGACACCGTAAATGTGCTCGGCTATTTTGATGTCCACTTTCGCGTATCATTAATTCAGTTCTTTGTCTATGTTTCCTACTTCCCTTGCTTGAGTCAAATAAACCATGTCAATCAGAGTATTAGATCACGGGACTTTCTGTCGTCAGGTGTCGTTGGTATGTCTGATATATATATGCATTTGAGTAGTTCAGTCTAGCTGTGGTCACTTGCCATATGTCAGAAGCCGGGAGACTGTTGATCATCCGCACAGGTGCTTGCTTATATTATGATGTCGTTGGCAGACATCTCTGTTGTGTTTTGACACTTTCCATTACAGTTGTGTAAAGCCAAAGTACGTTTTGTGTCTGTGGCGTAACTGTCTTTGTAATCAGCTTGATTGATTGAGTGATCAACGGGTGGGGGGTNGGCGGGACAGAAAAAGCTAGATATGTGGCATTCAACAATATAGGTATATCAACCAGAATGGAAAATCAAAATCGGATTGTTAGTAGAGGGTGTCACTAAAGAGTAATACCTTCAACTGTTGAGTGATCGCGTCATCATTGTACAGCGAAATACAGTGAGGCGAGCTTTACTGATTGCTGCCAAACTCGTAACGCGTACAAGATTAGTGGTGGTAATATGTAAGGTGGACAGAGATTGGACCTATTTCGAGGGAGAGAGAAGGTGAACCGCTATGATCAACACACAGTGTACGCAATCGAACTCGGCACACATACCGTTTCAAGCGTTCTGACCTGTTAAGAAATGTCAACAAGAACGCCACTGCTGCCGGTTCGCTGCCATATCCTTCAATGTCTCTAACCAACTGGTTGTGGAGTCTTTTGCACCCCAACCTGGAATGCGAGAGACACCGACTCTACCTAATGGCTCTGTGCATTTCTTAGTGCCTCGTCTCCACGTCATCTGTTGAACTCCACGTGGTTTCCTCCAGCCCGGATTAGCTATAGCGAATAAATCGCGGTGCGACAGGCGACAGCTGGGTATGCGCAATAAGTGCCTTAGCCAGCGAAGCCTACCAATCTGAATTCGGTGTGCTAGCAGGTTTATCTCTGATAGACTCCCCAACACACGACGATTTACCTCCAGATAACTAACCCATTCGGTCCTTCCCACATGGTCTGAACTACGTAAACACCGCTAGTCGAAAACTTTTAGTGGACGAATATCTTCTACTCGCCAATTCGAGGTATCACAACCATAAAGCAAAACTAAACGAACGGTGGCACTATATACACGGCCTTACAACTTCGGTGAAATGTCGCGTCTACGCCAAAGGTGTTTTAATCCTGCGTGCGCTGATCGAGCCTTGGAGATGCGAGCGGTTATCTCTTTGGTTGCGCTACCGTCATTGGTCACACAACTACATAAGTAGGAAAAGTAATCCACTCTAACTAATTCCTGGTCATTTAGTTTGAGATCGGGAGTAGACGAAACCCAGTCTTGCAGCATCACTTTGCATTTTGAAGGTGCAAAGCACATACCGAATGTGGCAGCAGCACTTTTTAGTCTATCAAGTGCGCTTTGCGCGTCCTCCATACATTCGAACAGACAAACGATGTCATCGGCGTACTCTAAATCGCACAGCTTTTCCCCAGTTCCCCATTCAATGCATACGTTTTGGAGTCCACTTAGTGCAGGTGAAATAGGGCACCCTTGACGAACGGCCTACTTAGTTCTTTGTAAATCCTTACACAACCTGAGGTATGTGAGTACAGTGACCTCAGTAAGTTAACGTACTTCTAGGGCATTCTTTTTCGTAGAAGGGAACCCATCAGAGCTTCGCGGTCAACTGAGTCGAAGGCTCCTTTCAGGTCAAGAAACATTGCGACCGTTGGTCGACGGTGGTTATGACGCAGCTCGAGGACCTGACGCAACGTAAAAATTTGATCTATACATCCACGACCAAATTTTTAAGTTGAGTCAGATCCTTGCGCTCCGTTACACCCCCCGTCGACCAACGATCGCAGTCTTTCTTGACCGGAAAGGATCGTTTGACTCAGTTGACCGCGAAGCTTTGATGGGTTCGCTTCTTCCGCAACTCACACTGTGTGCAGCCAGAGCTCCATGGTGGCAGAGTTCATGTATACATTACCAGGTGATTTGGACTTGCGAAATTATTCAGAACGGGTGGATCTCATTTTTCGGATTGGCGTTCACAAGATCCTGTAATCAGTTGACGCAGAAAACGCAGAAAACAAAACACGTATCCGCCTGATTGATTCATACACGAAGTTCTCTTCATCGGGTTTTGTTAGTGATAGCGAAGGGCTGTCTAACAATTCGTTGCCAAATGAAGCAGTTGTCATAGGGGACTATGTTAGGAAACTGTAATCTATCCTAAATACATTATCAACAGCGGCAGATTCTTTCGGTACGGCTTTCATTCCAAATGTGTTATTCTGTTCTGTCTATCTTGCACCAGATTGTCTCACTCGCTCAACTTGAGTTGAAGGCTGTCTGTTTAATTGGTCTATGGCCTGTTCACTGTGGGTTCCCATCTTGGTGCAGCGCACCTCGTGTGTGACCAGCAATCGTAAAACGAGGGTGTTGATCAGTGAACCCCTGAAGCAAAAAAAAATCGTTTAATGTGTGTTTATGCGCGCGATCATGGATCAGACTTTAATGCAGCTATGGTTATTTTGTTGTATCTCGTTTCCGTTTCTTTTCCGCAGACCATCTCCATAAGGGGCATAAAGCTTGTGTATCCCGATGAGTACGTTGAATCAGTGGGTTTTCCCTTATTTTTCTCCCTATCTGATTTACTGGGAATCTGAATTTGACCTGTTACTGAAAATTCAATGGATATCAGCACACACACACCCATTGATTCGCTGTTAAAGTTCTATACAATTTCCGTGTCCTTATTTGACCCCACACAGTTTTATCCTATATGCACTGACTATGACAAATTACTTCAACCAAATCCGTTACCAGTATCGCTCAACGGGAATTCGGTCCTAGTTTTCACTTCGTCTTGTCCATCAGCGACTACTCAGCACTGCATTCCACCAGAAGAAAAACAAGTTGGAGTTGAAAAGTTAGAGTGGGGAAATATCCTGGCAAGAATCATTCATTGCACTATTCGAAATCACCAGTTGTAAACTGGCTGGTTGCATGCATTTATTGGAGTACATTATTGCAATCAGGCAACCTTTCTAGTAAATTCACTTTTCTCTTTTTTAGAAATAACTTTTCACTTCTCAGTGGCCTTTTATTACATTGTGCTGTTTTAGGGTCCTCGTCTGTTTATGCCCTCCTTTCTGAATGGATGTACGCAGCAGGCTTCAAAGGTTTATCTTGACAACCACACGATCTAATGGCCAGCTAGGCATCCACCAGAGCGTGATGAAAAAACAGGCCTTCAATAATCCCAGTCTCCATCAGATATTCTTGTCGGGTTCAGCTGGAGCGTGCAGAGTTAAACCCCGTTTTTCTCACGTCTCGAATTTGACCATGACCACAAACGCAGATGAGTAGCGCGTCAGCGAAACTTGAATGATTCATTAACGTATCTGCGCGCTAAGGGTGCCCCGTTTGCAAAAAATGAGTATGCTGAGCTCATGAAACACCCTTACTTGGCACGCGGTCGGTATGTGAAACTTCGATTTCGTTAAGTGTTTGAGGCTGTATGTCAGTAGACAAAGTTATGGACAGTTAAACCACCCATATTATCAAACAGTCGTGAACAGTACATGTCCTGTTGCCAGTAGTCGATCAGAAAAGAAGTCAAATGAGGACGGCATACGAAGTTGGGACTCACGAGTTTCAACTAACTGTCTTTTGGGTGTGCGCGAGTTCACAAGGAGTTACTGTAATATCTAAATGGTAATGGTGTTATCAACGGATCACGTTGTTATTGTTTCTGGAGCGATTTCGAGAACTTATAATGCCAACCACGCCTCAACTGGACCCAATCATAATGCTTTTATCTCTTTCTATTCGCATGTTTTTGGCCTGTGTGAACTCAATAATGAACTCCGTTTTCTTTAAAAATTACAAGGAAATTGGCTTCGACGCGGATAAATGTTATTGGTATTAACGAGTGACTATCTTGTTGTCTTTCACTTGTATCGGTGTATCATTGGGCTCGATCAGTTCGTTTGTACACGCACATCTGTTATTGCCTCCTTTCCGAACTCTTATCCATTAGCGAAGGACCCCGAAGTTGTAGCTATTTCTACCGTGGACTGATATTTCCTTTGCTTGGTTGTCCCGGTCTCTGTTGTCCTTTGCTCAATAACTCACCGTGTACGACCCACCGGTGATCACAGTCCATCATCGCGCCTCGGGTACGGACGCGTACATATGTACACGTTAATTGTGCTGTTGGAATGAGCAGCATACCGGGCTCTGGCATCTTCTGATGCTCGTTTGTGCGATAGCCGGGCACCGCCCAGCTGTCCGGAAACCCGATCATAGGTTCTACGTTGGTCAGATAATCAGCTAACTGAACCGCCTGATCGGGTGAAGCATATAAAGTGAATACTGTTTGGTCTAGATTGTTCACCTGGTTGACCTTTTTCAGTTCGGTGTTTGAGACGTGCGTCAACCAGGCCCTACACAACTTATTTTCACTAGTGGACAAATTGTTTTCTTGGCGTTATATTTTGTTGTCGAATTCATCTGGTCGTTTTACCCCTAAACACCCATTTGGTGAAAGATAGCGGCCCTGACAAAGGAATGTGTCGTTTTCATTCGGTTGGTTCCGTTGCTGTGCTATGTTGAGCATTTGTTCCGATTATGCTTGTCTTATTTTCCCCGTGTAAAATTTCCTCGAGCTATGCTCTTTTATCCCGTGACTTTGATTACTTTTTGGTTTACCTGAAATGTGACGCAATGAAATACAGACGGTTTCCAATCATTTTTATTTTTGTACCATTATTGTCTGCATAAGAGGGTATCGTAAATGTCGCTGGTGATAAACACTTGTGCGTGACCATCAACCGCTATTATTTGACCATGATTTGTGCCATTCCTCGACCAATTCGAGACCAAGTTGGATTATTTTTAACGAAAAAACTGGTGCGTTCAGAAGTGTTATTGTGTAATCCCTTTGAAACTATATTGCGCAAACGTGAACAAAAATGGAAAGCATCCTGTGATGAACTAACTGTTCGCGCTGTTCGAGAAAATCGATCTTCTTTGCTTCTCCTCGTTTGCTGAAACGTAAGGCTTAGCCATAAAACGATACTTTCTAAACCCATGTATGCATGTTGCACCCGTGTCCGCGTTCACATCATGACACAGGCTCTGGTGCGTGCATTTTTCCGGCCAAAATAGTTCACAGTTTGTGTGTGGGCATGTTACTGCCGAGTTTCTCCTGACCGGTGTACCTGAATTTCTTAGCTGTTCCTGTCCTTAGATTTTAGCTCGTCAAAAGCTGACTGAGGTTTGTGAAGGTTGCAGTTTAGGGCGGTGGTGTTCAAGTGGTTAGGTCACTGTGACGCGGAAGTCCCGGGTTCGAACCGCTACACCACCGCGCGTTTTCCCTATTTCTCTATTTCAGCAGGCAGCCTTTGTATGGCCGCAGCCCCCTTCCTGGAAGTTGACTGCACATTCATATATTCAATAAATAAAAAAAGAAGTAAACGATACTCATTCATTCATTCTGGATTCCGTCATGCAGTCAGTTGAATGCTCATCCCTTCAGATGTGTTTAACAACTCCGTGGTGCCCAACACAGTGTATCACCCCATCCAACCGATGACCATCAGTACCGGAATATGTTGGAAGCGCCTTGTTTACCCGTCTTTGTTTTATTAGCTGGATGGGTTAGCTATTTGTCCTTGGCTCATGAGTGCTGCTCTAGTGCCATATATAAGATATAGAGAGACGACATTACGTGGGATATCAACCATAGACGTATATCATGAGAGCATTTCTCCAGGCGAGCAAGAGGTTTCGCCTACCGTCGGATGAACGAGAGCTTTTAGACGCTAGCATCCTATGAAACTCGTTCTTCTTGTTAGTGAAACTTACCCGTGGGAAAACCGAGTATTTCTCCCCGATTCGCACCATTAAACCAGCCATAGTTGGTCCGTTCCATTTCGTTCATTCATTCTCTGTTGTTTCTCTTGTGCTTCCGCTTTTACTGAAATATTTTGATTTCTGCTCTGTCATTTCCCCCTGTTTCTGTCTGTTAAATTTCGTTCTAGTTTAATTTACGCTACTTTACTGATTTCTAAAAATAATCTGAAAAAAATCTTTTTATTCACACAGAAGTACATAAAATGGCCTTACTCCTCGACGAGACGTTCATAATCCAATGCCCAATACGATCGATTCTAGTTGCATGCACTTACCAGTCACACACATACCTACAATCAGGTTTGAAATGCAGTCAGCAGTCACTGTGTGCCTTCGACTGGCTCATTCCAAGGAGCTTTTCAATTTTATTTCCGCGTGTTTCTATGCCACATTTAATTGTTCATTACATTGTTCCTGATGGCAAAAGACCACCACAAGCTCTGCATTGACGCATAATAAGGCCCAAGACGGAGCTAACGGTCCGCGCATTATATCGGTTTCCTCCTCTCTTCCATCGTCAGGCTTTTACGGTTCGTGTTGTCTCCGAGCTGGAAGCCTTACGTATGGCCAGCATGGGTCCGGACGGAGTGTTGGCCAATCACGAGCACAGTATGACTGCCACTTCAACGAGTGACTACCAGACCGCTTGGAACGGGAGTGCACAACCAACTGCCTCGATTAATGAAACTACTTCGTTGGGTTTGGATAGTCCGGCGTTGAGTATGACCGGAGAAAGCACATTAGATTGGCGCCTACGCAAATCGTCCAAGGTGAACAAAATGGAACGATCCAATTTGCAAGTGGCATTGAACAATGAAGTTCGGGTTCGAGAGCAGGCAGAGTTACGCTCACAGGAGGCAGAGGCAAAGTTGAAAGAGCTGTATGAGTAAGTGTTCATGTCTGATTTCAATCTTTAAACCCTAAAACAGCAGCTCTGCTTCGAATAATTTTATTGATTAAGAGTGGTATTTTTGGAGTTGGAAGACATAATAACTCACGGCTACTTGTGAGTATGGGTGTGGAATAACTGATATTGATTTGAACTGATCATTCTTCAGTCTTTATCTTCACATTCACGTTCATCACTTCTTCCAGTTAACCATACATTCAAAAGCACTAGACTCTAGTTTCGCCCTTATTGATGTCAACAGATAATCAATTGTGTCTCCCTTCATTGCTGTGGATCTGATTGTGCATCAGTGAAGACGACACCGGAACAAGCATGAATTGGAAATTCGGTTCAGCCCAGGTATGAGCTGGTTTGCAGTGGCATACACATCCCATGCAATGGGTCCGAAACTCAAAGCCCGGACGGGACAGAGTGTACGCACTACTGATGAACTCAAATGAGACAGTCAAGTTTAGTGCTTCCGAGTGTATGGTCGATTGGAAGAACTGAGCACAGCAAAAATATCATATCAAGATAATGCGTAAACGTTTGCGATTCATGCCAGGTGACTTTTTCTATGATACCTTATCGTATGAATAACAGCAGAAAAGGTAAACCTCGTAGACACAAGGACTATTGCTCATACATGGGAACCCGAAACCTATGCTTCGGAAATTGGGATGATGAACCGCATAGGTATCTGCTATTATTGGCGTGGTATTGATCCCAGTGATGTCGAAGCTGCATACCACTAAAGTTGGGTGACCGCGGCGAGCAGCGGCTTGCCATAAAATAGATTGCCTTGGCTTGCTTTGTTTGCCGAGGCAGTTGATAGGTGGGAAAAGTGAAGGGTCGTCAAGGTAAGATCTAGCACGGGTATATGCATGCTCTGGCCAAGAAACTTGCTCACATAGGTCGCCTCAGGCTTCCTGGATTGGGACATCGAATCTGAAGAAGATAACCTGAGGGAATTCGAACCTCGTACCCTAAGGCACATATGGTTAAGCTAAATTAAACAATCGGAAACGACAGAATTCAATTAAAACGTGCGAATAGTCCGTGGCTCGTCGAAAATAAATGCACAGACTGGTGACTCGATTTATTTTAAGGCCCTGTTTTTGACAACCCAGTTTGTGGTAAAACTGTAGTTTGGGTAACGAAATCATGTGCTACCTAGTGGTGGTACAAAGCAGTAGAACGGCGAGCGTTTTATTAGGAATCAGAGATGTGGTTGAAATTTATTCCAATTCAAACTGTAGATGCAAGAATGCACTTGAAACGCTACGATAAAGCGGGTTACTGTAATCCTATCTTAACCTTACACGCGCCAGGTTTGTCAGTCCGTGGTTCTATGAGTACAACGAATTTGTACCATTGAGGAAAATCAGAAAGAGCAAACCGGGGTTTTCAGTGTACTTTAGACAGACACCGCAACACCTGTTCGCTGTGCGGTTGATCCGATGACAATAGGTTCATTATCTCCCCTGCGAAGGAATACACCCAGTCAAAATAAGAAATACTCTATACACCCTGGTGGATGAACTTTCAGGATAATTCACAAATTACAGTGAATCGAAGCAATCTGTCGAACGAGATGGAAAGCATGTAATGAAACTAATGTGCGCCAATGAAATGCTCAATAAATAAAAAAGAAATAATGCTATTATTCCATACGTATGACCGGGAGAGTAAAATTTTGAATCGGTAACGGGTATGGTAATCAGGTACAGCCTCGAGGATTTCATTGCGTACACAGTGATCTGTATTAGTCCCCCTCCAAATGTTTGGTAAACTGGTCGCATGCTTACGAACCACGAACTGAACAAGATCATTACGAGAAATACCAGTGGATCTAAATATAATTTAGACAGAGCAGACAAACCCTGAACAGTGATGAGGATCAATACCGCTAATGGGGTATAGTGCATGCGATGACAAATTGACTCATTAAGCACTGGGTAATACCAAGTTTCCTAAATATGTNTATAAAAACTACATGAGAACTTTTATCAAGACACTTTTAACAGACAGCCTATTAATGATTAAGTTAAAATAATACCTAAATGTTTTACGTATGTGGCCTCAGGGGCAGGTTAATCCCAAGCAGTAAAAGGTATGCTATTTTGAAAAATTAACCAGTAGAAAGAGCGAGATTTATGATCAAAAGAGATATAAACGCACTTTTGAACATTGAGCTCCATGGAGTGTGATGTAGATCAGTTATAAAGGTTAATTCTAGGGGAGATCAAGCGAAAAAGGTTCAGTGTGTGTGCACATTTAGTGACGACACAATCTTCACACTTGCAAACAATCCCTACCATGTATTATACACTTCATCAACTCTGTACAATGGACAACGAATGCGAAATGCTCGTCATGTTTGACTGTTGAAACGGAACTGTGATATTGACATTATTACCCTGGTTCTGGGCGGAAACCGAATCAACACTGCCTAAACTAATGCGGCCTTATGTAGTTCGCCACTCCAAGTCCCGTGACATAGGTCCCCGGTTTCCATCAGTGAATAGCAGGTTTACGCGACTACGAGCTTTACCCCGTCTGCTGTTCATCACGAAAAATGTGTATGATAAAAAATCGCTTTCGTTTATTGTTTATTCTCTTTCTTTCTTCATTAATCGACCAAATAAATGGAGAGAAAATCATTTTCCGAAAGATAAAGTTTTTTTTATAAGCTACCAATAAATACATTTGAGCAATATCTGCGTCACCACCTATTCTGAGTTTCAGCCCAAAGCAAGTCAATGGCCTCAGTTCGACGAATAAAGTTATTTTTTTCTCCCGGAAATATGTGCTATCTATTCAGGTGTCTGGTCTCCTCGTTGTTTGCTTCCCATGCACAGGCAGTTAAAAGCGCCATTTGCGCACATTCTTTCAGCTCTCCGAATCTCTGTCCATCGTTGATACTTACCACATTGATACCAAGAGCACTCTGTTTTGCCGATTGACCACTCTCCTTGCGGGCCGCCTGCTCATTTTTACTGACCGTCAACTGTAGCTTGCTCTCACCGATCAGGACGGCGACAATAACAAAAAATGTTTTTACTATCATTTTTCTTTTATTGAATATACAAACGGGTGAACATCGCTAAACTCATTGGTTACGACTTAAATGCCCAATACACGTTATTCATCCCAGCACCCGAAATGCATTCAACAGCGTTTCCCATCTATCAACTGTGTCGTTCTTTGCAATCTGGTTTGTTTGGATGCGAACTTAAAACGTTATTGTACTGTGTATTGAAGCTTTGGCGAGTTATATACAAACTTCCAGCGAACAAGAGACCTCCGTCACGATAGTGGTAAAAAGGAGAAAAACGGGGGCATCAAGCGTTCAAAAAATGAGAATTAACTACTCAACGCATTAATAAGCTAAGAATGAACCCTCCCCTGATCGGTTAGTATTCGGACAAGATAGGGTATCAATGAGTTTTTTGACAGATATCCGAGATGGTATGAGTTTGTATTCAGGGCGGCTGGAGGGGTGGGATTTGCGTGCACATAGGTCAGTGTGTAAAGGATGGATGCAATCAGATTGGATATTATCAACAAACTTCAAGCACGCCTCAATATGAGCATCACGGATATTGTAACTCAGAATAGATAAAAAACTTGGAAACATGGCTGATCGTTGAGGTCACGCCTCAGCAGCTTAAAATCAGCCTTCAGTAAACCAGGGAAAATTACAGGGGAGTAGTCAATGCGTATAGGGAGAACACATTATTGAACAAAAGTTCCTATCACTTACAAATCAAAAGAGAAACGACTCTTCTTCTTATCTAAAAGGAGAGAAATTTCAGCTTGCGAGCAATAGCTTGAGTGTGTAAAGAACAGCGAAGATTACTTTCAATTGTGATACCTAAGTACATGGCTGACCCTGCTTGTCGGTGTTCCCAAAATCTGTACATTGTCGGTGGACGATGAGGAACGGTTTAAAGTAAAAAAACTTTCAGGCCATTTTTGGGGATTAGGATTAAGACCGATTTAAGTGGAATACGTAACGAGTTGCATAAAATTGTGCTATGTGCAGCCAGTTCTGATTGGTTGGATACGGAAATAGAGAGGTCGCTATCATCAGCATACTCAAAATGTCGCACCGGGAGAGGAGAAATAAATAAGCCACTGGTATAAATCGCAAAAAGATAGGGTGAGAAGATAGCACTTTGAAGTACACCCGAACTATATTGAGTGATGTACTGGGTTTGATAAACTGCACACAGCCTTTTGCCATTCTCCTCATAACGTCGCTACAAAAGTCGACAACCAAGAGAATAGTTCTAACGGTGTTTCGTATGTCATGTTTTAGAAACTATGTGCAACATCGTACAGGATTTTCTCACCTACCAGTGCCTTCGCTTTGCAACAAAATAGAAGTGTACGCGGAATTTCGGTCCCTAGTTTTTCATCTCTGCAAATGTTTTCTGATCTTTCCATCTGGTCTCTCCCGTTCTCAGTCAACTAAAAACGAAAGATATGAAGATTCAGGAACAAGAACGCATGCTGGAGTCTTTGAAAGATCAACTACTGGAAGGTACGTCTCTCTCACGTCACTGCATAACTTTTTAATTGATGCTCCGTTAAAATTGTTCTCAGCCTTGTGCTATTGAGCTACCTAAGTGATGAATCATACAATTTCTTGGTTTTGCCTTATAGTCATTAAAAAAATCTGATTCAATGCGTTTCCTTCATCCCAATGTGGCACCTTTTTGATTTTCTCGGTTATCAGGAAGACACTGAATTCGGTTCAGTGTTCTTTGTTGTTTACACATGCTAAACCAATTGTATCTGCGTCATACCGTCTCGTTTGCAGTGACCACCTCAAAATGGAGATTGTCACTCAGAGGTCAGTGGATGATATGGCAACGTACAAAGAAAAAAATGCACAGTATCAGTTTATGCAAACAGTAGTCTTGTACTGTCGCGCGACAGTTTTGGTTGCTATCTTTCGGCTACTCTTTTGCTTTGATCAATGAGTAATCCGTGAATTGAAGAATTGAAACCTAAGAGCAGTATCACCAGAAAGGTACCCAAAGAACCTAACCTCTTTCGGCATAGAAAGTGAGTAGGTGCACGAGCACCATTGTTTACGATCCGGTCGTATCAAGCGGTAGCAACCCCCCCTCCCCTCCCCCGATCGTCAGTTTTGTATGGAACCCCAACATTTGTAACTTTTTGGCGTGTGGGAAACTTCCTGGATCGATTCAATAGTTGCGTCAAACGGATAATGAAGCTTTAGTCTTTGATATGATTCTCTTGAACGCAACACCCGCCGATGAATAAGTCTCAAGTAGACGCGATTGTCCTCTACTCATCGGGATTGGCACAGTAAGTGTGGATATCGAAGAAGAACAAGAGCATTGCTGGTGTGATTAGATTCTGTAAGACTTGGATACTAGACAAAGCAGGATGCAAGGAGATTTAGACAGGACCTCCATCATTACCACTTGTAAGGTAGACTAAATCTCCCATTGATTGTGCGCATAAGCGGGATTGAAGAAATAAGAAGTTGTTTGCAGTGTTTGGTTACTTTCGTTAGTAGAAGAGTCTTTGAACAATGACACAGTTAACCGCTAATCGGAGGCCTTTTTCGTATCCGCGACCCGGGAGATGCGCTTCGTGGCATTCATCGCTGCTCATTCAAGACCGATGGCAGTCGCACTCTTTTTTAATCTTTTCTCATGCAGTCAGAATTCTTGACAGAGCGTGCTCTTTGCTGACCATTGTGGTTCACATTGTTTCCCTCTGTTTTGAAACATACCCCCAATTGCCGTTCACACTATGCATACTAACGGTGACTTTCCTTCTCACGCAAATACTCACCATGCATTACTGCCGTATCTGTTTAATCAGTGAACTACCTTTAGGCTGAATCTATTTTCTACATGTTTTTTACTTTTTAAAACTGTTTCTGATAGCTATGTGGTAAAAAAACCTGGGTCTATGCCTGCCTATTCTAAACTGACTGACATCTTTGACAGGTTTGAACCGCGTTTTAGTCCAGAGATGTTAGTTGTTAAATTCTATTTCCTTCCCTATTCATGTGAATCGTGTGGGCCAAAATTCTTTTCGCTAGGTTACTGTCAAAAATGAAGGATAGAGAGGCATAAAATATATTTCTCCATTTTCACCATTTGGTTCCATTCGATTGATTAATTTACCATGCGCTACCAGTCATGGCACAGTGTTTCTAGTACTCATCGTTTCTTCTCGAGACGGATCGTACGGGAATCCAATGCCATCAACCTGGTTTGTAATGTACAAGCTCCATCGAATCGTGACTCAGTTCTGTTTGTATACGATTGTCTGACACCCACACCTGTCGATAGATTTGCCTGAGAACCAGTTTCACGATAGTGTATCGAGTTCTGTACGATTTCACGGACAACCTGGCTATACTGACCTACAGACATCACACAATTCGTATTTAGAAAGGAACCAATGGCATTGGTCCACCTCTCTCGCTCCGCAAGCACAGCTGCATCGGCGGCATCGATTGACAGGAAATGCAAGAAAGAGAGAGAGAGAATACGAATTGTTGTTGGTGTAGCTATTCGCTCAAAACTCCATTTGGCGCCAAACAAACAATACCGGTAATCTGTTTTTCGGTTCTCGCCGCGGGACATCTCTTTGTACCGGTTGTGTATTATCCGGTTCAATGATTTTTCCCAGACCTATATTTTCCCTTTCATGTTGAATTTTTACTCACTGAAAGTGAATTAAATTAAACTTTATCTCTGCTTCGCTTCTTTTTATACGCGTTTCCTTCCTACCGTTCAGCCGCTAATCAAACCCGGCTTTTGCGCATCAACAATGGTGTAAGTTGTACTCTTCAAATGTGTCTTATATTGTCCGGTCTTCATTTTTTTATGAGGTGTTTTATGATCGAGGTGATGATCTGGGTCCCTCAGGATCTTGTTGATTTCTTTCCGCTTTGGCATGACAACAAATTGGTGTAATGTTTCGGTTCCATATTTGTGAAGATTGTTATATATATATATATATACCATACCTAACTCAGAAGGGCTTTATATAGTTCACCACTCCCACAATAGGTCCTCGTGAAGATATGCTCAGAGCTATTAGGTAGAGTAAGTGTTCGCGCCTTCCAGCTTGGGGTCCGAAAGACTGCCCCGTTGGGTTAGACAAATTGTATGACATGGCAGCGAAACGACGGTTGTGGAGTTCTTGTTATTACTCATCAGGTCAGAATGCTTGAAACGGTATGTAGATCGTGTACTCTGTGTGCTGACAAAAGATGTTCACCTTCTCCCGCTCTCAATGTAAGTCTAACCACCTTAAATATTACCTCTAACTTTGTATGCATTGTGAGTTTGGCAACGATCAGTGCAATTGGCTTCACTGTATTTTGCTGTACGATGATAATGAGGATGGTAACTCCAGGTCGATATATAGCACACGGTCTCTTCTCAATTGAACCAGATAGCTCTATCGGATAAGTGTCTGTTGAAAACAATTGTTGGCAGTAGTTATCATTTATTTGTGGTCCTTTCATTATCCAGGTTCAGCTATAGCCGCATCCCATGATCGCCAGTGCTTGGTTTCTTGTCTCCTACTGAATTCACCATTTCTTTTTCCAAAGCGCAGTGGCACTGTCTCATATTACGGGACAACAGCCTCGGCTATGCAGATACCTCTATGTGATTACCCGCTCAATCAGAGGAATTTTTCCAAGTCCCCAAACGTCCTTTTTCATTAGTCAAATAGTAGCTAGATGCGCTTTAGAGCTTATTCGAAGAATTCTTGATTGCTAATGTTCCTGATCTCATTTGGTGACTAATACTCCTCAATCTGAAGTGAATTGTACATGGCTACTTTGCCGAAATTCCGATCTCATACACTTTCCCGTGTCAGTCGTCCACTTATTCGCTCACATTTGTCACTGTGTTCTATCTTCCTCCGGTATGGCTAGCTTCGCATTTCCCTCTCTTTCGTCTCTAGAATCTGGACGACTCGATCAGTCTCAATCAACAACACGTGAGTTGTTTTCTGCCCTCCACCCTCCTCGTTGCGCTCCTCTTCATTCATTCTATCTGATTCGATTAGTCTCAGTGCACGGCTCAATTAAAGGGTCCGAATTCATGATCACTTACTTTGATTGGGTTTGGCTGGAGGTGGGTAGGATTTCTTCGGTAACGTTCAACATTTTACGCATCGTGTGGTAGGCACTCAGTGGATTCGCCGGTGGATTTTTTGGGTCACTAGACCACTTGAAGATGTACTGAGTCATTTATCCACTGGGACTGGTCACGCGCTTTTGAGCTGGTAAACCGTCTCGCACGGTTCTTTGGTAAGCAGAAAATTTGTTTCTTGCGGCACTGCTCTACCCGATTTCAGATCTACTGAATTGAGTCTGAGCACGCTGCAGTTCGTTCGCGATTTGAGAGCCTGAGCTAGTGCCTTGCACAGAGATTAAAATACTACATTTTGGTCTCATACAGAACAAACAAATAAATTAATTAAATGGAAAAACGGGTAAGAACTGATTGGAGTTTTCTGTTCTCCCGAGTGGAATCGGGGCAATTTCGGCATTTATTTATGGTTTAAGGTTCATCCCATTTCCCTAATTTTCATTCAGTGAAATCGAGATTACGTTTCTCGTGATTCTGTACAATTGGAATCACTGATCCACAGCAGAGAAAAACAGTGTAAATGTGTAAGGCAATATTATTGATAAGGAACTAGTGGATTTACGGAGCAAAAGAGTTTAGCATAGTGCATATCTCTGTGTTCAAGCAACCTAGGGTTTTCGCTTTAACACGAAACCTCGTCAGCTGTAGAATCACGGGCAAAAGAGTGTCGATCGCATCGGTATACAACACCATATATGGACTGTTGGTTGAGGAATTTGCTGTGTACTTTTTTCAGAAATGTTTGGTAACGGTGTGTGCTATCGTACATGATTACAGTAGGAAAATGTTCACATCAAATGTTATTCGTTCAGGTTGTGAGGTTGTGCTGGAGTAAGAGGTTACAGGTTGACGCAAATAGAATCAAATAATACTATGGCAAACCGAATATAATAAACAATTGTACTGATTACCTGGTATGAACATATCAGTTCGGTTCTTCTTGAATTATGAAGATCAGGCATAGTTATGACAGACGATCATATTGAGATAGGCCTCAGGACTGGATATTACGGTAAGCATGCACTATCCGACTGTTGTTTGCCATCGGATTATGCGTAATAAGTGTTTTCTGATAAAGTGCAGAAGAAAAAAATCCAAAGTGGCCATTGATTTCGCGGTTGCTTCCTTTTGTAAAGTTTACTCCTCTATTACGTCAGCGGGTGGTGTTGGTGGTGACCCAGTGGTTTAGTCGCTGTCACCGGCGTGCTTTGGGCTCTGTGGTCTTAGGTTCAAGCCCCGCTACCACCCAACTTTGGTGGTAGCCAGCTTTGCTGTCCGGTTCAGTACTACGTCTATCCTAGACCGCCATTCTAAGTCCCGGGGTTGCCGTTTACCATCGCTGAATGGCAGGCTTACGTGGCAATGCGGTTCACCCTGTCTGCTGTTCATCACACAAATGTGTAATAAAAAAGTGAAATGTGAGCAAATTTGAATGAAAATAAGCACTCATTCAACAATAACAATATCAGAAAAACATAACGATGTGAAACGTGGACCTCTGGTTTACACTTCGAACCAATTACATCATCTTCAGTGTTTTTCGTCATTCACTTTTATGTGATAATCGTTCATTTACGAATGCAAAGAAAATAAATAAGAGAAAAGCGAACATAATTACACCCCTGTGTAACTTGCACCGATGGAGAGATTTCTGTTCTATGACATTCGTGATATTGCATATCTTGCGGTGATCCAAGAATACGAGGATGTGAGTAAATGAACTCCACGAGAAAGAGAATGCATTTCCTACGTGTGTCCAGTTAGTTAGCTCGCAATAAATCTCTGGTGTCAAACCGGTTTTGTTGTTTTATAAGCACATCGCTATTGTTGTATCAATCGATACTTTTCCAACTTCACAATGTCTTCCCTCGAGGTAATAATATTGCTATTGTGGTCGATGCCATTATTCCAAACTATTCTTTGTCTCTCCTCCTTTAGATGAGCAAAATGGATCCTGATGGTTCACTTGGTGAGGCTGGACGCCCCCTTCCTGACATCGGACTAGATGCCATACACTCGACTTCTACCCCGCTAGCTCCACATACCTCATGGGAACCGTCATCGTCATCGGGACAGGCAAATCACTCCACTTCCGCGCACAAATTCACTTTGACCACATTCACTGACCCGACCAAATGCCATGCATGTACCAGTCTGATGCTTGGTCTACGCTGGCAAGGGGTACGGTGTCAGGATTGTGGTTTCCAGTGCCATCAACGCTGTCGACAAACTGCACCGAACGTGTGCCCCGCACCACCGGAGACTTTATTAGGTCAGTCCAGGGCGGTTCGTCTGTCTGTACATTTGTCTGCACTATCCTAGTCTATCGTCTGCTTGCATGTGTATCGTTATGACTACCCTTCCGTATCTGTCGGTTCCATACTAGCCTTGCCCATGAATCCCTCCATTTGCTGTCGGCTTCATGTTCTCTTCCGGAGGTACACGTCGAAAACCGTTGAAGTTTGTCTCACAAGCTGTGTAATGTCACTTGTCCGCTTACTTTCATCCCTAATCACTACACACTGGCTCAGTTATATTGCTTGAGAACCGAATTCGCCATATCTGGCATAGATTCAACCTATGTTTTCTACTTTCAGCTGTGCGGTGCTGTGCATATTAAGCTGCGCGTTGGTCTGTGTAATAAACTGTTTTGCATTTGTATTCTCTCGATTTAGCAATTTACTGTCTCAAGAGTTTTCCAATGTGGTCCGTTATGCTTTTTGTTTTTGAAATATGTTCTGTGCTTCGCCATTTTCGCAATGTCGTTCATTTCCATTTGCACAGATGAAACCTCAAACGTTTAGTTTATGATGAGTTTGTTTTCCACTGATTTAACCCTTGTCTGATTCGTTTCTGTTCTGGTGCACTCCCCGAAGAGATGGTTGAATTTGTAGGACAGAAACATTGTGTTTTGATGATGGATGCCATCAGGTTCATAAGCATATTGTTTTTAGCACAATTTTCTAACACGCAAATCTCTGTTTTGTAGCGGTGGTGTTACTTTTGCCTTCAAATGACCTCATCAAGAGGTCAACCGGTTTCCATTATCGATTTTCCGGTTTTACACTAGCTTTCGTCAAACCTGACGGAATATGGGCTACCGGGAAGATTTCACCCTCGCTACTCCTATCCAAAGCACACAACAAAGCTTCACCAATCATGTACATACTTAACTATATCTATTGCTTGTGAAACTGGGCACTGTTTTCACTGTCAGTAGTATGTTTGTGTGCCCTATAGCTTTTTGCTCGCCTTCTCCATTCTCTCGCTGTCCGATCCATAGCTCGTACAGCCTGGACGCTTCGCACAGGTTGACTTGACCAGTTCGATTGCCGACCGGTGCTTGTTCCCATTTCTTGTCAACAACACTGCCTGTGAACCGGCATACACATGTCCCAATTTCATTTCCACATTTACATTTTTTAGGTACAAAATGTCCCTCTTTCGTTTCTTTGCATCGGTACCTGTGCCTGTTGCCGCTCGACCGATAGATCATGCCTATGCCTATGCCCCGGCGAGCACAAACTTAGTAACACGTTATCAGGGATTTCGGCGATGCCCAGAACCTTCTGGCGCATTCTGAACGAAGTTTGTATGTATGTATGTGTGTGTGTGTGTGTGCGTGTGTGTTGTTTTCGCGTGTCCGTCTTTCAAAAAGTCATATACCGCCCTCTTCATCGTTCGACTGACTGTATGCTAACTGGTTCATTGTGGACGTTTTTTTGTTGTCGTCGTCAGATTTTAAAATTTATTATTTTTAAGTTTTCCATCTGTCGATGGCGTTCTTGTTTATACCATTATTCGAGAACAAAGTTGGGCACCTTTTACACCTCACTTTCTTATGAGGTGTTCGCATTTCTCCTTACTCCTCTCTCCCTCCCTCCCCCCCCCACCCACGCATGTTTTGCGAGTATTCCCTCAGTCTGTCTTCTCCTGACGGTTTAGTTCTGTTTTCGGAATTCTGCGTTGACGAGCTTCGGTCGTCGCTGTCATATTCCATACTACTCGTGACAGCTGTTTGTCCTTGTGTTTTCAAAAGAGGACAATAATATGAGTGTAGTCAGGCTTTTAACGTCCGAAATCGGCATCGTTGCTTATTTTGTGCAGCACACAAAGAATAGAAATTTAGCACTCGTTTCGGTTTGTTTTACGTGGGTGTATTGTATGGAGAGAAGGTACCATAGTCTGGCGATTAGTACAATTTAGCACAGTTTTTATTTTAAAACCCGGATTTTACTAATCATATTCTTTTGACATGAGCCTTTTGACCTAATTTCTTCACCTGTCTACATTTTCATGCGTTCCCGTGTACCCTTGTATTGTTTTCCCTCCCACAGGTACCAGTCTCGACGGTGGTTGTGGTTTGGGCACAGTGCTAGAAGGAGTTGTCCAGGTTTGTCTCCCTCCACTTGTTCCACCTTACTCATCCTCATCGTTCTTCATACTATAAAAATGCTGTTTTGGTTTATCGACACCGGTCTCTATGATCTGAAAACATCGCATGCAAGCGTGTGTTTGAGTGGGAGAATTTATTGCATACGGGCGTGATATATTCCGCCCAACTCTGTAAGTTTTAAACATGGAAAACAGTTTCGGTGCCGCGTTATAACACACGACGGTTTAGTATTTCACCCTCTGACAAATGGCAATCAGTGGAGCTCGTTCTCTGTTGGACCAGTGGTTTTTTTCTAACCCCTCCTGTTCGTTTGATTCTCTACTGGAAACTTGGTTCACTGGAACTCCACAATGGCTATCGTCCATCGATATGTAATCTGTTTACTCTCAGTCTGAATACAATCTAATTCGTGTAAGTTATTCTATCTCTCCACTTTGTAGATGCCGAAAGTTGGTGGTATCAAACGTGGTTGGACTCGGCACTACCTGTTTCTCAGTGATATGCGGTTGTTTATCTATGATGTGAGTAAACCCGACGGTTGCACTGGATCAATACTGTCTAATTCCGTGTTATATTTTGTGTTTGCCTGATGAGCTGCAACCCCGTTCCTCTCCGTCCGTTCGAAAAAAAACTGATCCCAGTCATATAGTGGTTCGTTCTCTAGGCCTGCCATGTAGGTTTCAAAGCTTTATTATCTTACCAGGATTGTATTTGTGGCTCAAACCGCGAGCACTAACGTGAGAAATAAGACCTTAAGTTGAAACCCCCGCCACAATAATTCTTGCTGTTCGTCGGTTCCGTACCTTGTCTATCGTGGCGGGGCTCTAGTTGAATTGTCGCTGCGACGAGTCCTAGGTTTTCGGTTCAGATAAGCCAAGGTTTGCGCTAGCCTCTAGCTATTCTACTCTCTTTGCCAATCAGTCGGTTAACTGTGAGAACTGATTTTTTTTTCGATTATGTTCATATTGCCTTGACGCTGGTCCACTTCCTCCCTTTTCGCTGTAAACTTCACGAAGTCGGGTTTAACCACTTTTTCAATTCACTGCGTGTGATATCTTCGATACCACGTTTAGGGTGATCCACTTCCCTCACGAGTGGTATTTATTGCTCATTTTCGATGTGTTGTTTCAATAGTCCTTTAGATATGTGAATAGTTCATATGTTACTTCGACTTCTTTTCCCCGGATGTTCTGCTTGCTGTTGTCAGAATCCGGTAGTCTAACACAGGAATTAGCCTCAGAAACCGTTAAATCAGGTTCCAATCCGTACTGCATCAACGTCAATCTGTATAGTGCACAACCGTAACGGAATCGCTAATGATGAATGATCACAAGGTGGATTAGATCAATGTAACGTGTGTTAAATCCCTATAGGAATCATTTGGAAAGCAAACACCCCAAGCTGTTCGATTATTCTGTCTCCCCATTCGTCCATGACACCCGAGCAACATTTGTCACTGAAAGTGATCTGCGGATCGATGTGATCAAGCGTCACATAAATAAACTTTATTCCAACTACTCTTCGTTGCTATAATAACTTTCAACTGATAATATGATATAAAAGCGAATTGTATATCATTCCTTACAACAAAATTTATGCAGTTGTTACTTCTGAATTCCTGTCACAAATGTTGTTTTTCGTTTTGCCAATAAGCATCCATGAAGCGATAGTTCAACTGATTTCATGTATGTTCTACGCATCTGTATATTTGTGCTATTTTTTATTAAACCCCAGTTCTCACGTATGAGATCAGTTAGTGATTTCAACACTTGTCAATCAATCCACTCTGACTGTCGCTAAGATACCACGATAAAAATCCTCACCCGAATGCGCTAGGTTTATGGTTATCAGCTGATTGTTGGATTCACTTAGAAGTTAGTTGCTTATTGATTGCGTCAAAAAACAACTGGCCTTAAGACATTATATTGAAATGCTACTATAGAGTGGCGAACAAACTCGTTTTCAGAGGTCCATATTCATGTCAATGGGACTAAAAGTGTATTGGGAAAGCAAAATAAAATCACAGATTACTACAAGCCATGAGACCGGAAATTGGATTCACCACGATCAAATATTTGTTTGTCCACTCATCTGATTATCCAGATTACTCGTGATCAGGTCTGTGTGAGGCGGGCCAGGGAAACTTTAGCGCTTACACAAGTTGTTTTTGGGCTGTTGTGCATACGAATGCCGGCATCCGTCAGCGAACCTAACTCGATAATCGATATTGGGGGCGATAAGCCTCAGTCACGTCCACAGTGAAATTTCTCAGCTGGGTGTGAAACCACTGCACTGGTGAGTGACTTAATCGTTCCGGTGTTCAGCCACGCAGAGTGGTGTTCACCTATCCGTTCGGACAATCGCCTGACCGTGCGGCCTATGTACGTTGTTCCACAGGAGTATACAGAAAATGAGACCGCAGATTAGGGAACTTTTTCCTTCAATCGCAAACACATAGGCGATTTGGATGTGAACCACACACGAAGCTTGGATGCATAGAAAGTCTTGTCGATTGCATCGGATAATCTTCTTTGCATGATCTCAGCTGATGTGTCCCCATTTGAACGGCGAACAAATCTGCACAGATTTTTTCTTAACCTTGGTGTTTTGTAAAGAGTTTTCCGTACACTGAATCATTTTGTCGACCAAACGCTCCGGATATTCATCACGTGCAAATATGGATTTTTTTTAGTGCGGAGCTCTTTCGCTAGCATGTCCTCATTGTAAATCTTTCTTCCCCTGTCCGCTTGGCAACGAACCAGGATTTTTTTTATCTTAAGCGACCTAAAGCTTCGGAAATGAATGTATTGATCTTTGCAATTTGCCTTTCTATCCGCGGAATGCTACACCGAACCATCTGATCGACGGGTGATGCAGACATCTAGAAAACGGCAATTTGTTGTTGTTGTTATGTTAGGATGCGTAGTGTTGAACATGTTTAATAGTTCCGTTGTGTTCGCTGTTGCGTTGATCGCGTGATAAACATAATCTAGGTACCGCGTGTATTGTACGCAGTCTTTAGTGGTTGACTGTAATTGAGTGTTTTCAAGTTTCGCAATGAATAAGTCCGTGAAAAGTGATCCCAGCCTGTAGTCTGAACTTGCCTCAGAGCCGCTCAATTGAACGGTTACACGCACGTGTTCCCCTGTTTTTGAATCATCTACGTGTTGTTTTGCTAGCATCATTACCTATGTTGATAAAATTTTGCCTATTTATCTATTGATCTCGTCTCGTTTCAATCTGCCAGATCACAACAGATCCGAATGGGCAAGCCGGCGAAAGCAACCTGAATGGAAGTATCAGTTCCGTTTCGCAGACTACCTCACTTTTCCCCTGGTCTCGACTACACAGTCCAAACGGGTCGATGTCCCATGTCCCCAGTGTCTTCTTATCTAATTCACCAAATCGCATTGTGGACATGCGCAGTCCGGGCTTCTCGGTTTCACGAGTTTCGGACACCGATGTGATTCATGCGAAACGGAACGACATTCCGAAAATCCTAAAGGTTAGTGGGCTGTTTTGTTCCATTTCTGGTGAGAAGTAAGTACAATTTGTCATTAAACAAAATACGCTTACCGTGTATCTCTGTTAGCTCTGCATCGCCTAATTATGGCACGATTGTTTCTTATATTTGAAGCAACTGGTGCACTGTGTAGCTCGATTGCTTTGTATTCGGAACAACACCAGATGATTCAGACGATCCGGTCAGGATTTGTGATCTGTTTACAACCGAATATCTCATCCTCGTTTGTACGATGCGGCACTTATCTGCTCTGTCCTAGAGTGACATCGCTTCGTCTTTTTATGTGTGAAAGTGTGTTCGGATGATCGTCTGGCTGATCACTTGGGATCTGATGTATTCGAGGGGTATCGTCATTTTCAATTGCGTATGATTTTCCCGATTTATTTATTGTTTCCCCGTTGATCTTCGACGCTGCGCTTTGAAAGACCTCGTTTTCGAAAATGCAGCACTCTTTTTCTAATTTGAACTAGTTTTTCAAGGATAGGTCGAAACATTGTGCGACATATTTAAGATGAAATGACCACCTTATGGATGGCAATGGGCGAGTGAGATTGGGGAGAGGGACAAGCGATGAATGCCAGGACCACATATCTTGCTACTAAGCCCATGTGTTAACAGCTAAGTGGGGTATAAAATTCTTGAACCTAGGTTTCGGACTTCATTAATGAATTCAATCAAATCCCTGATAACAGAAACATCTAAAAGACTAAAATGATACAAATACAGGACAAACCTGTAGGACACCAGTCGTTCCTAACCAATCTGAAATCACCCACCTTTCAAACAATCTCTCTCTTCTACAGCTCCTCCATTGAATATGGACTTTTCCCGAACCTCTCCGTGTGTTTTGAATGCATTTTGTATACACCTTCTGTCTGTATCCCAAACATTGTCTCACAAATTCGTCCGGTACGTTTTCCCGAGGTGACACCATTCAATACCCAAGTATCATCGAGCAGCAGAACTGAACTGAATACATTCAAATTCATATCGGTAAACCCCGTCCCTCTAGCCGATTTCTAAGCCGAGCTGATTTGATACCAATCAGAGGGTGACTTGTCTCAACCCCTTCATCCAGTTTAAAGAAAAAACTTTAAAAATACTTCACTCATGCGTCGTGATCTAACTGTTACGTGTATTGGTGATACTTGTAGAAATCAAATTGTATTTGCTTTTCTGTGATAAACAAAATTCTTTCCAGTCCAGTTTTCGTCCTCCCTCCACACACTGATTTTTGTGGATATCGCTCACACACTCGTGCTCGATCTATTTTTCGTGTAAACCTTTTAATGGAAACTTTAGTTTCCTACCTAGTGCGAATTCAAACCGATTACGATTATGTTCCATAGGTCTTCTCTAGGAATCCTGATGTTTTTCAATTTTCGATGTTCATGTTCATAATCGTTCTTTTTCGTCCCCTCGTGACTGAACAATTGTACAGACATCCGCAAACTGGTTAATAAGTAATGCAGTTTTTCCTACACTTTTTTGCATGAAATCTGTTCTCAATCTGGCTGATGATGCAACGCTCTCGTTCACTACTTCTCTTACGGTCATATGTAGGTTGTGCTGGACAGTCGCTTACCATCCGCCTCCTTATTCCTCCTCTTTGATAATCCGAACTTGGCTGAGCGTTGGCTCCGGACAATGGACGATTCAGCCCGACTGGTTCAGCGACATATGCGCAAAATCCCTGACGATGAGGTAATCTGCCGCTCTCGTTTTTCACAACGATTATCTGTATATTGTTGGCTGATTGAATTGGATCATCTACTGTTCGGACCGTGCATCTTTTTTATTATGGACCATGCATGCGCTATGCACCGTGATCGGTAATACTCTCCGGGAAACCAGTACCCCAATCTCGCATTCGCTATGTATTCCGCATTCCTATAGCATTTCGAACTGATGAATTCTGTCCATACATCCAGACGCACGTTTCATTGTTATAATTTTAATGCATAATGGACAGTTCAATATGTTTCTTTGTGTATATATGTTATTCGGTTAATAATCTGTCTCCCATTTGGTTGTGTTCATGAAAGCAGCAGTTCGGAACAGGTTTCTTTGATAGCTGAAATCTGGTGGTAGCATCCATCCATTGCCGTCTAAGTCGCCGGTACCAAATGTGGTCAACCGGAACGGACATCTAAACCACCCACTTGCGAAACACGATTTCACTTAATTTCGATTTCCCTCCGGATTCATCCTCGCCTATTGGCTACTTCGATCAGATCTAGATTAGGTCACCACTGATAGATAGATAGATAAATAGAGTACCCCACTTATTGGTTAGGCTCCCAATTCACCAACCCAGCCTGGTTCACATTTCTTCTCTACTGTCGGCGGTGGGTGGGTGGGTTGGGCGGGATGAATGTGGAATTCACCGGGTGCCGAGCGTATGCACACGTTCCGATTCACAGCACAAACATATGCCGTATACATGCATCCATATGAATAAACAAATGTAGAACGTGCTGTCAAGTTACCGCCCCCCTTCTTTTGTGTCGTATGCCCGATGATTCATCCCGGTGTTCAGTAGGATTTCGCAACAAGATCCGGGGTTGTGTGCTACTGGGACAGAACGAACGTTGTCCATGCTCTCAAATGACTTGATGAATGTGGGCCAGACAGCCCCCTTTTCCCCCCTTAATACATAACCAGACAACTGTGTTGT
>UZAN01039817.1:54474-72682 GCA_900618425.1 Echinostoma caproni | reverse complement strand
TGTTCTCGGTGAGTGGCATGTTTTTTTCTGTTTCACACACGTTTTTTACCGCCTACTACTTAGTTGAAATTTGTAAACCGTAATCATTACATATTGTTGCGCGCACACGTTCAACGGTGACCAATTACGGTTAGGGGATCAGTGACAGATTCCGTCAGTCTCACACACGAAAATGACAGCATTCAGTCCAAACATTTTCCCTCAACCGGATGTGCTCACTCCGTTCACTGTTTCCCGGGGTCAACTGTGTGTGTGTGTGCGTGCGTTGGAGAGAGAAAGAGCAGGAGATTTCTGATTTCTCCTGTCAGTGCACAGCAGGTAAAAACACGGTAGCATCCCATTCCATCACAGCACGGGACGACATAAGCACATCCAGTAACGACTCCTCCAAGTGTAATCACTTATCTTGCTTTCACATAGCCTGTGGTTCTCCAATGGGTGTAGTACTCCACAGCATAGAATCACATTCCTTTCATGATGGTCAGCAGAATCTTCAACTCTTTTGACTGTTGTTGTTGGTGGTGATGATGGTGCGCGTGCTGCAGTTCAACTCAGAAGATCTAACTGCGCATTCTAACCTGATCACAGAGTGTTTAGTAAGCCAGCATGTGAGAATTTCTTCAATCGCCTGTTCAGCTATCCTATCGACCAATCTCTTTTTGCCTCATTCTATCATTCTGTGGAGAATGATTGCACTATCCCCAGTCGAATCTGGTTTAAGCCGTGCTTGCCCCGAGCAACCACCAGTGCCGTAATTAGCGTGCACAGGGCTGTCTGCCACCGATCGATGAGGACCGATCCCGGGTTTGTGCTAACTGTTGATGCTAATGAATTTAAGGACAATATTATTTAAAAAACAAACAAACAGCTAACTTGCATTTCGAAATCTTTGTTGCTTATGAAAATGTCGAAATACGTTTCATCACAATCTGCGAGCCTTTATATCATGACAACACGGTAAGGAGAATGTTACATTGAGCATTTCATTTTCCCAAGTTCGATCCCTTCCTCCTTTTTAATACATCTATGTACAGGCGTGCTAATATTCCTTTTTTTGGCTAAATCGATTACAAATCCCGAAGGCGTTGTATCTGCCCTTGGCTTAATCCTGTTCTTAAAATATTATTGTTATATGATTCGTTGTCCTATTAGTACTTCTCTTTTACTGTATAGCTCCTTGTTTGGGTTTTTGTGTAGCCGATAAATGGTCGCTCGTTGATCAACCTAAAGCAGTTAGTTTAATTGTCAAAATTTTGACAAATAAAAACAACATTTGAGTGCATACAGCTGTCCCATAACTGGAATGCTTATAATACAATGTCTGCAGAAACTTGAACACCTAATGCGTGTGCTTGTTCATTACCCCCTCCCACATCAATCAGTTTTGTTCACCTCTGGGCATATTTAGTCAAAGCGTCGCATCGATAGGCCCTCAGTTTTATGTGTGAGCATGAGAAACATAACAACAGCGCTACCGTCGACTGTTCGGTTGTGATAGTGAGCACCGTCTGTTGGACACAAAAGGCTATGGTTCATAAATGGAGTGTTGTTGCAAAAATTGTCTGCTTACCCCACCCTCTCTTGTTCACTAAATGTATATGTATACTTGTACATAAACCATCGTTTCAGCGCCAAAAAAGTTGTATCTGGTTGTCGAAGTGCAGCACCGGTAAAAATCTTGGGGCACGGATTTGTCTCAAGTCCCAATTCTTCTTTGTTTCCACGTCATCTGCAATTCGGTACCTCTTTACTATTGTTGATTGATTTACGCACTTTAGTACAGGGTGAATCTAATTATAAGTAATTATTATATCGATAAACTGAATCACAATCCACGTGATTTCATCCGAATTGTTCTATTTAATCTTCGTCAGGATTGCTTTTAATTTGCACTTTGACCGCATCTGTTGCTCCCAGTTAGTCATGAACCATTATAACGGGGATTTTGAAACAGACCGGAGACAGACCAATAACACGAAATGATTATGCACAGCCTGGTGTACCGAAATCATCGGCTGGGTTGACCAAGTCGTATATCGAAATCAAACCAGACTTGACTCACTGCGGTCTGGTCCGATGTTCCGCGAATGCCGGAACGCCGCTTCCTGCTAGCACAAGTGTCTCGACATTTTTGTTTGCCCTCCACCCCTAAATAACCGGTCTCATTGAATACCAACCATTGGATCTGTTTCACATCGCATTGCTGATGCACACAGCCGGGTTTAACCGTGTTATTCATTCACTGTTGCTTAGATGAGGATCGAATCTTGCTTGGAGCGGACGACGGTTTGCATGTTGCGGATATCAAACATGGAAGTAAGTGTTCAATTTTTGCCACACTGTTTTTCTTCTATAATGCTGTTCATAATACAGGCCAACCAACTCTGAGCCTCATACCATTGAATTTATGTTGCTGTGCGACGTCCATTCGGTCGATCTGATTGACAGATGTGTCCACCGTTTCAAAAATCTGATCACTTGGTCTCAAATGATTTTGTTCATTTACAGCCATTGTTCGACGTGGTGATAAAAAGCCAGTCTTTCAGATCGAAGCATTGGCCGAGGAGTTGCAAATGATTGTTATCATACAGGGTGAGTACGTACCTCGATTTTGTTCTCATTGATTCGTCGTGAATGTCAATTTTTCTTCGGTTTGCTATGCCTTTGCGATCGTAGCCCAGCTGCGCCGAGGATTTTTGTTTTCCTAACCCCGTATCCATCAGTGCGCCACTGATGGGCTAGTTATGAGTCCACAGTGTAGATCGCTCGTGTGTTGTGGACCAGCTCTGTTTCAGTTTCTTTTTCATCGACCGTTTCGCTCTATCTCTTATGTGCGCTAAAATTGCAGCGTGTCTATTTAGAGAACGAGATACAGGCCCACCCCCTACCCCGGGACAATGTCGTTTCTCTGAGAGATTACTTTTGTAACACGCTTCANCTTCATCTCGTCAGACCCGTAACACTGATTTGATCTTCCTGAACGAATATGCAGCCATTCCCATGGCATAGAACTCAAGGTTTTCCTTTACCTCCAACCACGTATCCAGTCCCGAATACAAGTTTCTTGGTATTTTTTGTCTTCCAGAAAAACAAAGACGTCTGAAACTTTTGCTGCTCGGCACCATTGAGGGCATGCAATTCGATCCGATCAAACTGTCCGAACCGAAGACCTGTTCGCAATTTATTTGCGGCATGAGTCGGGGCAATACAGTCAGTCTTCTCTGTGCGGCGGGACGACGATCGGTTTGGGTTTATGAGATTGCTCGGGTTCGTGGTCGACATCGTCGACTGCGCGAAATCTCCTGCCCAGACACCGTTCAGTCCATTCAATTCGCTCGTGGCGGTGATTGGTTGTGCATTGGTTGTCCCAGTTTCTTCGCGCTGTACAATTTATGGACCGACTCCCCCGCCCAGGGTAAGTCGATGAACTCTAGTGTGTGTGTGTGTGTGTGTGTGTGTGAGAGAGAGAGAGAGAGAGAGAGAGAGAGAGAGAGCAAAGAGCGGCAGATTTTGGCAACACCACAGTTTATTAGCGCGAAGTGCTACCAATGTATACGGCCGTTATTTTCCCGTCATTAGTCATTTGAAACTTGTTTGTTGAACTGTTGCTGGCCGGTGTGTAAGTGTGACAGTCGGAACGGTTCTTTTTTTATTTTACCTGCTTCCGTATATATTCGGTTTTACTTTCCTTGCTGATCTCTTTTGGCTGTCAAAAGACAGCAAGCAAAACCAGAGTGCACGAAAATGCGTGGCTAATGGTTGTAAAAGCTGACAACTTATTTTTTTCTCAATTGAAAATTAGTCGTTGTGTTTTCACACCGAAAACTCCCGCAAATTTATAGACACGTTTGTCAACGCTCAAAACCTGGTAGTCTCCTCACCCTCGAAATATCCTGCACAGGTGCATACCAGTTCGAATGTGTTGATTGTGTTACTGTGCGATACCTTCCGCAAGTCTGTTTGATGGGATTCATTAGTTTCCAACGGGAACACTGCTAGTGATCATTCCCTCCATTCAGAATAATTCATTTCCTGAGGTTGTGTTTTCTCGAGCACTTTTTTCTGTTCGACTACCAGTTAATCGCAGTAGTCCTCACTGTTTTGTTGTTTCTTTCAACTTTGGAACCCCATGCATTACCCACTCACTTTTACTTATACACCATGTCGTTGATAGATATGCTTCAATGTGAATTCAGTTGTTGAGTTAGTTTGTACTTTTCGTTGTTCATTGATTTTGGTTGATCCGATTGAATCAATTTGTGTCTGAGTTTGTACTGTTGATTTGCTTACTCCTTCGAGCACTTTCTCTCATCTGTTATTTGATCGCATTTTCATCTGGCGGGATAATATTTGCGCGCGATTACGGTTTGTGTGTCTCTCTCTCTCTCTGTCGTCGGATACGGATCGCTTGACCGTCATTTGACGACAGAGTGGTCTGCATGTTAGATAGCCGAGTGTAACTTGATCATACCCGATAAATGTGAGTTTGATTCGAAAAAATCCTATACTCATCATCTACCATCTCTTCTGGAGAGCATGATTGCATAACAAACAATCCCTTCCAAAACCGAGTGATGCATTCCCTGTAAACAAAAACGATGGCATTGTTTTTATGAATAAGACATTTGCGGTGCTTATTGCTTCTATATATAGAAATAGACGTACGATAGCCGGCCCTGACTGTGCTTTGATCGTACGGGAGGAGATGTTAACTGAACGAATGGTGGAAATTCATTTTGACTAGTTAAGACCGTGTAACTCTTTTTTATCTATCGCACGCACCTGTGCGTATTATTATTATTGCTTCTCACTCGTAACACCATCTTTATGCATGTGTTATTGATCCTTGCTGATGAAGCATAATGCGTTCAGGACTTTTGCCGTGGAAATGAAGATCAACTTCTGTTTCTCTTTTTGAACATTTGACCTTTACTTGTATGGTGTTTACGACGATGGCTGAGTAGCAAGCTTGTCGAAATAACCACCTGCGGGCTCCTGAGTGGGAACCCCGCCAACGCCGCCCATCTTCCCGTTATCTGTATTTCTTCAAGCTTCGTTTGTAAAGCTACGGCCCCCTTATAAAAAGTTTATTGTACATTTCTGTAGTCAATAAACAAAAGATGTCAAAACATTTATTATTATAACAAAATTTGGGATAGAACGCCGTTAATCATTGAACTGGTGCTATTCGTGTCTAGAGTGCACACATGTCTTTCTAGATTCCATATACATACTAGTGCAACACAATACACACCTCCGCCGGATGTCATCGTAAGTTGTAATTGTGGTGTTCATTCATTGTTTGGTACATCTCACTGGGCCATGTAATAAAACGTGTCCTCCTTCCAGTTGCTCTATATGCCTGGCACTCACTTTCCAGTGCACTTTCTACGCACTGGATTCGCATATTTCTGAGACAATAAATCGTGCCCTCGTCACTACGATAGCAAGAGGTCACTTTGTTCCTGTCAACGCCATTAAACATGATTTAACTGTTATTAAACGCATGAAAATCATCGAGTGGATTCAATTGGGGACGAAATTCGTATCACTATTATTGGTTGTCTGTTGTATACCTTTCTACATGTACTTATTATGTGGCGGATTCCATCTGTCATTGCCAGACTTCCGCATTCCATTTGATTGATGGTTCATAATATCGTAATTTCTCTCTCTCTCTCTCTCACACGTCTCAGCCTTACTTCGGACAGACCTTGTGGATCTGGATCCAAGTTTATCCTTCTTCCAACAAGTGCCATGTGATGCACACCTGTCAATTCAGGTAGACGATGACGAATTCCTCCTCGTTTTCGAGAGTGAGTTTACTGTTTAAAAAAACAGCTTATCCCAGAGGAATGTGATGCCATTTTTATCTGTATCGCATAGGTGGACTAGTATCTTGCTGGTCATCGAATAACCTTCACAGAGTGGAGTGGCCAATGATCTGAATATCAAAGGTAGTTAGATTGTCTGCGTTCGAACAGCGCTGTAGTATTGCACGAATCTGGTAGCACAGCCGAACGAGCAATGCTGGGGTTAGGTGCAGTTTTAGGCAACCGCGGTCGCCCACTGGAGCAGGTAGTCGACCTCCATAGGTTACGCTGGTCGGGATATGTGCTACGCATGTCATCAGATGGGTCGCCACAGCGTGCGATGTTTTCCGAGGCAGGTAGTGGGTGGAGAAAACCAAAGGTGGTCAACCTAAGACCTGGCATGAGGGTATGAAATCCCTAATCAGGAGACTGGCTCCCACAGATCCCGTTAGGCTCCCTGGCTGGGGACCCCGAGATCATAGTCACCGATGGTTAGAGACACCGAGCGATATGGCTGGGTGTCGTAAACAGTGGCGTTCATGCTTGTACTCATTATCTTTGTAACTTCAGTCTTTGTGAATTCGCTATCTTCCGCTTGAATCTGCTGTTAACATTTCAATCATTCTGCTGTTATATGCAAATGAGCAACCAAAACCGGTGCACGAAAGTGCATGGTTATTGGTTGTAAGAGCCGAACTGAACAGGTAGTTAGACGCCGATAAATGAAGTCCTTAACTAATAAGCTTAGTTCAATGTGTCCTGCTAGACTTCCCGTGTAAAGCATTTGGGATCAGCCTATTTAATTATCTATGATATTTTTTTGTATAGCTTGTTAAAAACGCGGACTCTCACGCATCTTTGCTCTAACCTGGCTCACTATCACCTATGCTTGTGGGGCGTAATGTTTTTCACCAGCCGCGGGGCTTAGCTTACCAGTTCCGATGAGCGACTAACAGGTCTCTGTGAACGTGGAGTTTATCTGCTCTGCTGTGCACCATAGTGGGAAAATGTTTCGCACTACAAAGCTGCCGGTCGCCTTCATCAAAGAAAGCACTCTCCCGTCCAGGTTTCGTCTGTCTCATTGAATCCCTTAGGCTAATGGTCAATCCGAACTGCGAACCGACAATCACCGCACTGAAGTTTGATAATAATAATAATAATAATAATTTGGATGAGTGCCCTTTGAGGTGAGTTTTGGACGACAAGGAGAACAGCGAACGAGATGGGTGATCAGGGTTCTGCATTATTTGATACACCAAGATCAAGTCCTCTTGAGTCTGGCGATACTGTGTGGAGTACGGCCCCCGGGATTCCTCATTCGAGGCATACGTAAGCATACATCAGGAAGTACGAAAACTGAGTTTTGTGACGAAGGGACACGACCGTACTTTTTTATGCATTGAATTCGATGTCATGTTCCATCAGTCATTGATAAGCAGCATTAAGTTTTCTCCTAAGTGCCAGCGACTCGTCGGGTTGTCACTGTTTTCTATATTTTTGCATCATCTGCAAACACTTACGTTTGTGGTCCCAGAATGTCCGTTACGTCGTTTATGAAAACTAGAAAAAGTTGAGGGCCAAGCACGGATCCCTGTAGAAATCCTCGAACTACGCTGGTAGGATCAGATAGTGACGAAGAAACCCGAATTGCCATGGTGCGTTGTCGAAGAGATTCTTCTATCCAATCCAGTACAACTCCCTGAATTCCAAAATTGTGTGGTTTCCTCAGCAGTATTTTGAGATTCACTCGGTCGAATGCATTGGCTGATCGTCCACTGCGTCCACTGTATCATCTTGATCAACTGCTTTTGACCACTCTTGGTCCAGAAGCAGCTTGGTGGTACACGATCGCCTGCGACGAAACCCATGTTACATCGCGGATCAGACGTTGTATCTTTCCAAATGACCCATCAAATTGTCTCCAACAATTGATTCCTTGACTTTCGATAATACGGGAAAGAGAGTACCGGGGCCGTAGTTAGCTGGGTCACTGTGACAGCCACCTTTGTGTATAGGTGAAATTATTCCTTGTTTCCATGTCAGTGGGAGCACAATCTTGTCGAACACATGTTAGAATTGTTCACTTAATCGCTGAACTGTTACTTGCCGGGTCAGTAAGGATTTGTGGACGGCTGTTATCTACCCCGGAGGTGAATTGCCTTTTAAAACACCATAGTTTTAATGCTATGATTTCTGGAGGAAAATCAGTCACTTGACAACACCAAACCGAATCCGTAAGTGGTTTCGTGAGGGAAGCTCCCACAGTTCAGTTACTTCGGTCACGCTTCCGCGATGAACCTACTGCATTTTACACGGAAAACTTCATCGCACCGTATTCTGTGCAAGGAAAAAAAATCCATTCAGACTTTTTGTGGATCGAATTTTTTCAACTTGCACAATTGTACTTTGATAGGCTCACTCCCCTCTCTCTCTTTCTCTGTTTGTCCTGCATTGTGATCTCTGTGTCCGTCAGTTAGCCGGAAGACGAATTAACTGTAAAAGCGATGGTTTATTGAAAGCTATGCCCTAAAACCTCACGAATTTGTGTGTACAATTCACTTCATGCTCACGTTTCACACCAGCTTTTTTCACGAATCGAAAGGGCTCACATGTTCTGTTCTTTTTTCACTGCACCGATTGGTTTTGGGGACAGCGGAAAGAGAAACTCGCCAACTTCTGTGATCCGAAGGGGAGACGGGATGTAGATGGATCAGGCATCCACACTTATTTCACTTTGTCAACTGTAGTTTCTAAAGTCAGAATGTTGTAGATGGGCGTGACAGCATTGACCAATGCTGGTTCCACCAGATAGATATCATTCTGAAATCATTCATCATTAATTGTACAACATTTGTTAAGAGTATGTTCCGAAGGGGATGGGTAATGCCGATAGTCTCAGATTCGGTTTATTTCAATAAAAATAATAATGCTCTAGCAACTCTCTTATAATATGTGTGTACCCATATTCTGAATTTCTTGATAATAATATTAAATCACCGCACTTATCATTCTGTTTACTGAGGTGATGGATTAGTAAGATTCACAACTCGAGAAAGGAGCAAGTGTTTCCTACAAAGCTTCCGGTTACTGAGTAAAGACAAATCTTTCGCTCAGCACCAGAAATATGCACTCTTTGAAAGATAAAGACCCAAAAGGATCCATGAGTTTGTCGAATAGAAAGAGTCGAGATTGAACTGTGCACTAAGAGACCCATGGTTGAGTACAGTTTGGGCGAGAAACGCGGTTCTAGGAACCCCAAGTCTGAGGTTGTAATTTTGAGAAAGAGGGAGAGAGATACTGATAACAATGTACTCCTCGGATGTATAAAGCATTTCTTGATTTGATTTGGACTTATCTAAGCGTTTTTTTTGGGGGGGGGGGAATTAAAGTCATACAATAGCTTGCTAAAAAATAAACATGAACAAGGCTGGACAGAAGAACGGAACCTTGTGGAATATTACACGATATGACAATGTCTGTGTCATTCCAAAATTTCCTAATGCACAGCACCAATTTTCGGGTGAACACATGAATGGAGCTTCTGTAGGGAAATCATTTTACTATTCCGGATGACCCACATCTGTCATTTTATTACTTACTCGCCTTTCAGTTCCGGACACGTTCGATTTCACGTGTCAGACAGAGTCATCGATCGATTAGCCACCAAATCGATAGAATGGATCACATTGGGCGTATCTTCCACCTTCTCCCTTACTCCTTTTTTCTGGTTGTTCTCCACGATAGCAACCGTTTGTTTACTGCTAATGTTTTGACTGTATGTGGGTGGTCGTCCCAATCATAGCCTCCACGTCTCTTACGGAAATGTCGAAGAACTAATTGATCACGTGGATCGTTCAAGATCATTCATGTTACAAATTGAGCGCACTGTAGGATGATACTTTTTTGGTTGCTGATGCCATCGTTCAATCAATGTGCGCATAATACTGCATGGAAACTTTTATATTAGGTCTGAGATTAATTCACTTTCTCCTAGTGGTAGTTTCACTTTTTACATATTTCAATTATCGACTGTGACGAATCAGTCTATCTTGACCAATGTTCACTTGAGGGGGTACTCAGACAGTGCGTGAGAGAGAGAGCTTTTACTGTTTTCGCGTGTCACTCCACTGACCATTTTTATTTTTTTCCTGTCTTCTATACTCTCCCCCTGCCTCTACCCTTCCAGACTGTGGAGTGTACGTGAATACACACAGACAAAGAACGCGTCCGGATCATTTGATGTGGCCGGCAAAACTGATTGGTAACAATCCGTTTGGCTTCATGTGGCCTTATTTGTACGTTTTCACGGAGGCCGGGCTAGTCGTGTATGAGGTTACGCTGGGACTTTGGGTCTCCACTCTGAGTGGTCGTTTAATGCGTCCACTTTGTTGGGATTCTCATCTTTGTCTGATCCAATCCTTACCCACATCATCCCTATCGGGAATGAGCAATCCAAATGCTAGTGGCACCGCGACTTCCGGTGTTGGACTGTCTGAGAGTGCGGCCAATGGACTATCAGGCTCCGTGGGATCTACAATCTCATCGGATGTGACCACTAATCAGCAAGTGCAACGACTTATCTATTTGGCCGGACCACCCCGAGATCCGGCAGTTCCCATCAATCCTCTTCATGCTCAATTGACCTCAGCCCTACGCTCACGCACGCTCGATGTGCCCGAAGCGTCCACCTTGGGTGTATGCGTCCGTGTGCGGGTGAGTACAGATATCATATGACGCACAAAATGCAGAGACTTCTGTTTTCAAACACTAGTTTACATGAATAGCAGTACCCAGCGAATTTTGTACCTGTGATGTGCGACTTATTTGCTTCTTCAGGTTTAGGCCGATATATATCACAATAAGTAGTATGTGAATGGCTGAACAAAATATCCCTGGAAACACGCTCGTCGGGCATACGTATCCGGTTATCTTTTGTTACTCCTTTCATTTCATCCATCCTTATTTTACCCTAACGACAGATGTTAAATTATTACTGCATGCTGATTGAAATTGTCGGCTTCGCCGATCAGCCGCTTGACTTTCGTCTTGTGCACAACCGAACTGCATCATATTTGATGGCGTCTATTCACGCAACAGACAATAGCCCCTCCGANCATATTTCACATCCTCTATTGAGCACCTCCGTCGTAGGAAGAACACCCTTCCTCTTTGGGATAAGGCAAGGTCCGTTTCATTTTTTTCCTCTCACGAAATCGCATTTCTTCTTCAAGTGGCTGGCACAATACTCAGTGGAATTTTTGGTGACCAAAACTATTTCAGTTTGAACAGTCCACTACGCGACGGCTGTGAGTTGTCCTTATAGGTTGGCATACTGACAACGAGCGAAAAGTTCCGGTTGTAGGTCTGACAGTTAACGGTTATCTGCACTCATATGGCACGAAATAAACGGAACACTCGCGTTAAAACGCGTATTTCCCTAACATAATATAAGCTCACTTTTAGTTTTCGTTTTCCCAACAGTTCTCATTTTACTAGATTAGCTATTTTCAATGGATTCGCAGCGTCAGGGCCCTCATTTACATCCTCAGTCTCTTGAATATCGTACCGCGCGATACCTCCACCCTTACGTTCAAGCTCAAAATTAATGCCCTGTTTCTAGGGCAAGGAAAATGCACCGAGCTTCTGCGGTCTGCACACGTAGTACACAGCCCGCTTATTCATTTACACATCTGAGCGTTCTGATCTGTTGAGGATGCGAGACATCTTATTTTTCCGTAACGCTTTTCTTGCTTCGTCTGGGTGCCATTCGTTTACCTCTGTCACGTCACCCGGATGTTTCTGTATCGATTTGTACAATCCGCACTTTCCTGCGGAGGTTTTAGTTCTCTTTTGTCTGCCCATTTTGAGGAAGGAGTAAAAGGAAGAATCGGAAAATCAACTGAAATCAGCATCAGGGTAACGATAGAGAATAAGGTAGACTCGAGTTGCAAAGAAATTGATCGGATGCATGAAAGCCTTCGTTTTCGATACTCGTTCATGTCATTCGGCGTTTATAACCCATCCCGATATCCTCTTGCAAGAAGCCCAATGCAATGTATACGACCGATTGGGAGAACCAATCTTGTTCGGAGATCTCAAAGCTTCTGAAATAACTTTAAACCCGATATGCATAATTGCAGAAGGACCAGTGTGAGCCTTCTGGAGTTTCTCCATTGAAGCAATGCCAATGCCAGTGGAGCTCAGTTGAACTGTGCCTTTAAATGTTCTTCGGATCGCTCAGGTCGGCAATTCTAAATCCTAATTCATGTATCGTCAAAATCCCTATTCGTCTGCAGCACACTTTCCATGCACGCGGACTCCTTATTCAACGGAAAGGTTTGAAACTGTTACCAGTATTTGTGATCTTAACCATCCATCCATCCATACTACCTACCACTTCTCGGGCTCATTCTTCTTGATAAGCTGACGTCTAAAAGATTTGGACGCTGTGTCATATTTATTTTTCGGACCAATTACTATTCGAGTATCAAGCAAAGCAGCAAAGGTAACGGAGATCCATCTTTGTTTTCATCGACATTTAAATACCTCCCCTGTTTGTACATGTACATTTCACAAACGTCGGACTCCAGACTGTGTGCCAAACAATTCACTGTACATTGATCATCATGGAAAAGAAAAAATTCATTATTTGCTTGATTAGTTTCCGACGTTCATTGCGGCCACTTACGTTGTGTTCTGGGCACCCATTACCGGTGGTGTTGTCACAGTTGTTCATCAGACATAGGCCCAATCCGGCTCGTGACAAGCCCTATTGACTGCCTCCTCGTGACGGAGATGTTTTTCCACCAAAGTGAGAGGACGAAGAAAGCCAACATCCGGGTCGGTGAACCACCGACAGTTCACCTTTCTCATTTTTTTTTATTACAAACGTTTAGTGTTATGAACAGCAGACGGGGTAACCCCCATAGTCACGAGACCTACAATTCAGTGACGGATACCAGTAACCTAAGCCCCGGGACTTGGAGTGGCGATCAACATAAGGGTGGCGGGGCTCGAACTTCAGACCATAGGGTTCATCACGGTGGTAGTTAGGTCACCAAATTGTGACCCGGAAGTTCCCGGTTCCAACCGCTCCACCTATTTCTGTACTTCCGCGGACAGCCTTTGTATGGCTGCAGCCTGCTTCCTGAAACTTGACTGTACGTTTGTATATTCAATAAATTAATCAATAAATTTTGTTTATTTATCGTGGTTTTTTTATTCTCCGTTCTGCAATTTCGCGTGAATGTGATATTTTGGTGTTAGCAAATTTTTCCCAATTTTTTACGTCTTCCACTTCCCGGCATGCAGTGATCAAAATCAAAATACGTAGTGAATGGTCATAATAATTTAAAATTCCTTTCTGCACGTTTTCTTGGTAAATGACAGTATGAAGAATTATTGCTATTTTCAAGTTTTGCATTTACGCAAATTTATTTGCTGATCTTTTTTACATCATCGAGTAGGGACGCTGTCGAATAAGTTATCATTGTGCTGTATTGATTAATTTTCGTTGGTTTCTATTTTCAATGATAGAAACCACGGCGCTTCACATTGCTGACACGAGATGGAGATGTGACACAGTCGGTCGACCCTACCTCCAACCCACCCCAATCCGATTTACCCAATGTTCGCGGTCCCCGTTCACAGTCCAATCGGCGCCATTCAAATTTTTATTCGCAACACCCTCCGCCCGTAAACGCCGCACCGACAGCTAATGCCAGTCGTCTAAATCGTCTGATTTCTGGCCCGTCTGATTTTCGACACGTCGGTCACTTGGGTCCGCATGCCACGGGAGCCTTGTTGGACCTAGGTCCTGCTCCCGGTGAGCCACCCCCGTCCGAGGCAGAACGTGTGGCTCGATTCAAGTCGGTCATTGAAGAGCGTTACCGAGCAGGCAGTGTCGGTGCCACCGGTGAGACGGGTACACCCGGTCTTCGTACTCCACCTTTAAGCATGCTTCTGGGTGTCTCCTCGCATATCGCTGCTTCTGGTCACACGGCACACGATACTTCTCCAACCAGTCTGACAGGGCAGCGGTCTTCACAGACTCAGCAGTCGGTACGCTTCCTTTTTTCTAATTTCAATCAGCTTTTCATTCACATGTAGATCTGTCCATAGGTCATTGCTGAATACCCCAATACTACTTTTTTGTGTGTGCCTCCAGATTTGGTTTTTGCCTGGTTGTCACTGTCGTTTTTCCTGTTACATATATTTGCGGTCAAAACAATCAACAGCTGCAATAACTTTCTAGTAATCCATCCCGTTGCATCTGTTACGCATCTAGATTTCTCCCAGTTATTCCGTTATCACCCTATCGTTCCATTTCGCCCAAATGCAGCGATCTACCTAACATATAAGGCACGCGTCCAACAAAAGGAAAGGATACTTGTATAGTTTGATTGCCTAAAGCGGACGGGAATGAAGTAATGTATGAAGTTAATGAGATGCTCCAGAATTGAATCGAATCGAGTCGTTCTATGAACCAATTACCTCATATTGTTATCTCTCCGTTCTATGTTGAAAATCAATTTGTGCAGGCGCGTGCCCTTTGACTGGCTGCGCTACAACCCCGTGTTATCTCATCAAATTCGAAGGATTTTTGTCATTATTATAGCCTTTGTTCGTCGATATACCATATCGCAATTATTTTTACTTAAACACTAGCGGATTCACATCACGATTTAATTCAACCACGTTTAATTCTTTCGAATTTCGGAACTCACACAAAAAGCACAACCGAGCCGGGTGGCAAGTTGTACTCAAGTGCACCCTTCCGTCAAAAATGTCCGTCCCATCACTACTGAGTACGAACACTCGTTCATTGTTCACGGATATCTTGGATTTATCGCTTGTTCTCAGTTCCCGGATTCATGTTCTTACTTGTCTGATTTGCATACAAAAATCTTAACTGAACCCTCATGTTGCTGACGCGTTAGTGTCCATTGACGGATTTAACCTGTACCGGCAGGACAGGGAATCATGTGGCAAGGAAACCGGTTCTGGCGTGGCTACCTACGTCAACTCTTCGTGGTGTGGCAATTCAGATGCCGTTTACTCATACTCAAGTAACGGTATTGATTGTTTATTTCTTCAGTGTTACCGTAAATTCTCCCGACATAGAAGTACCTTCATAACGAACCTATATATTGCTCCATTTTGTAGGTAAAATACCATCTCGGCATTCTTCGACTCATTTTTACCTTTTCTTGTTCCACTACTTGAGGACAACCTGCATATTATTGTAGATGATTTTAACCATGCCTCAACCCGGCCTCTCGCTGCTTTTGATCTAACAGATTTATGCGTTTCACCGACCAGAGGTAACTCCGTTGTAGACAGAATTATAACAAGTCACCCCGAATTCTTCTGTTTTCATTTCCGTGCACCCGTATCAACCAGCGATCGTAGTCTGATGCTTCTTAGGCCTAGGATATATTCCCGTTCTGCCTTCCATTCATTTAGGTCAAGTAACCAAATCAAAATCCGTGTTCGAAACACATCACGTGAACGTATTCTCCTCCTTCAAAGAGCCCCATCTTATGCAGTTTCATTGTTTCCCTGTGAGCCTTCATTGAACAACAATGTTAATATTTTTGTTGATACAATCAATCCCATCTTTGACATCGGTTTCCCCGTTGGAAACCCTATTCCTCTCCGATGGTCGTACTGCATCTCCGAAACTGAAAATATTGAGGAGACAGGGGGAACATTTCTACAAATCCCGGAATTCATCAATGGTCAGTTACATTCCTACCGTGATAAAAAAAGAAATTAAACGTATCGATTCAACGTATGGAAATCAACTTCTATGCAGCCAAAACAGGAGACATGTATAGAAAGGAATTCGGATCCTATGTGGAGCGAAAATCAAACCAACTGTATGTACCGTGGACGTTGAGAGTATAAATCGGGCATTTGTTCATCCGAGTAGCGATCCTCTTGTTTCGTGGATTCCGGAAGACAGCTAATATATCATCATCATCGTCATCATTGTACAGCGTAGTACAGTGGAGCGAACCTCACTGATTGCTGATTTTTAGGGACGGGAAAAGAAAGCGAACCTCTATGGTCAACACAGAGTACACAACCCAACTGCACATACATACAATCTCAAGCATTCTGGTCTGATAAGAAGTAACAACATGATCGCCATTGCTGTTAGTTCGCAACCATGACCTTCAGTGTCTCCAACCATGCGGTTTCGGAGTCTTTTGGACCCCAACCCGGAAGACGAGAGACACCTACTCTACCTAATTGCTCTGTGTATTTCTTCATGCCTCGTCTCCACGTCATCTACTGGCCTCCATGTGGCTATCTCCAGCCTGTAACATCCACTGAAAACAAGGCGCGCTGCGGTAGGCGACCGTCGGACACACGCAAAACGTGTCCTAACCAACGGAGTCTATTGGCAGCTAATATAACCCCCGAGAGAAGAAATATTTAAACTCCTTTGTACAACTAAATCATCCACTGGTATTGGCCCTGACGGTTTATCTCCATCCCTTCTAAAGCATGGTGCTCCGGCTCCAACAGATGCATTTACTTCTATCCTCAATATGTCACTGAGTTCATATTCTATTCCCGATTGCTGGAGACCCGTCACGATCATTCCCATTCCAAAACCGTGCAGATCCAGCACCCTGTTCAAACGTTTCCGTCCCATTGCTCCGACGTCATGCGGTCTTCAGTTGGCAGAACGTGCCATTCTCAAACCTCTTTCTGCTTCCTTCTGTACCCCCGAAGACCATCTCCACTTTGTTTATAAATCAAACAAGACCACTTTAGATGCCGTTGCCTCCCTCGTTCATCAATTTACCAAATCCTTAGACGCATCTGCGAAATCTGTAAGATGTGTTTTCTTTGATTTTTCATCAACTTTTGACTCTGTTCCACGGTCCCTCCTCCTTAAACTGGAATCATTTGGCTGTCCCAAGCACCTACTGGCGTGGCTCGTCGACTACTTCACAAACAGAACTCAGCAGACTCCGCTCGGTAGGAAAACGTCTAAACCACTTGTGAACAATTTGGGACTACTACGGGGTGCCGTATTGTCTCCGTTCTTGTTTTACACCTACATCAGCGGNCAGCGGTCTGTCTGCGAGGTCTCCAACCCAATCATTTAAATAGCCCTCTGCCAAGCCATTTCTCGAATAATCTATCGCATATTCATGAATTTTCCGTTCGTTCTGGACTGTCTCTTAATTTATCCAAGTGCTTCGAATGCACTTCGTCTCTCGATCTGTTTATCCTCGTGATCCGTCTGTCATAAACACAGATCCCCTAACTAGAGTTGATTCCGTGAAGTATCTAAATTTCTCAAATAATCTTTCACATATCCACGAATTTTCTGTTTGTTATGGATTGTCTCTAAATTTCTCGGTATCAGATCCAAATTTGGAACGGATGTCTGAAGAAATTGTACGTCGTGCTCAGCTTTTGTTTCAATTGTTATTTGTCAATTGACCTGAAAAAGGCCAGTCCAAGAGGGTCGAAACATCGTCAACCGAAAATTATTGTTTTTTTCGTTTTATTTTCTCTCGTTGTAGTTCATTCCAAACATTCCTATAAGGTGTAATATTTCTAAATTTATCCAAGTGCTTCGAATGTACTTTCTCACTCTCTCTTGATCTATTTATCCCCGTGACCCCTTTATCATAAACACAGATCCCCTAACTACAGTAGATTCCTTGAAGTATCTAGGAGTTACAATTGACACTAACTTTAAATAGACATCCCATATTTGCAACTGTGTACCAAATCTCCGCATATTACCTTTTCAACTTCGAAGACTTAGGCAGTTCCATGCCAAGCAAAAAATCATTTCACTTATTGTTTATCAATGTGTTTTTCCCGTTCTTCTTTATTGTTCTCCGGTGGTCTTTGCTGGTCCACTAAAGAAAGACTTCAAAATTCTTCGTCGAGGTTTGTCGATCATCAGTCGTGTGTCTTCTATACCCGTTGATGAGCTATCTAAAAAACTGTGTGAACCTCACTTGTCCGCATGTGAAACATTTGCTCAGAAAGTCCTCTCCGACCCCAACCATACTTTACATGGCGATTTGTCTAAATGCTGCTCCTACACGTTCTTCTTATCAATTATTACCCTCTCGCAATAATCTCTACAGAAATTTCCCAGTTTCCTATCTTGTCAGAATCGTTGTAAACCGAGAGCGCGCTTCTTCAGAATGTTAAATGTTAAATATTTTAATTGTATTTTTCCTTCTGCTGATGAGATGTGTAATTGTTGACTGAAATGCGAACATTCTGTTCTCGCAAAAGTCTATATAAGTACCAATACAAAGTCTGTTATTGTTATCGCAACGTTGGCACCAGGCTTCCTCGCAAGCCGATAATATATATATATATATATATATATATATATATATATATAT
>UZAN01039817.1:28485-53857 GCA_900618425.1 Echinostoma caproni | reverse complement strand
GTCCTTATGATTTTGAACCACACATAGAAAATGCCCTCGTAATAATCGGCACAATTTTATCGACCAGAATGCTTATCCGAACTCAGAATATGCATGCAGTCCACACTATTTCTTGTCGGGATTTTTTCTACGGTCCATCGATTAGGTTTCGTATACAGAGGGCACTATGTGCCCTTGCTTGAAGTAAGGATGTGTGCTAATGGGTGGTCCTGTAGGTCTGTTTCTGTCGTAGATCATGTTTGGTGTAGAAGTTCGCTTCAGCGATTTGTCGATCCTTAACATAAATGTGTTAGGTAGCCTCCCAGAAACTATTGTGATTCGCTTGGTAAATCGATTGGAATTTCAGTCACTGCGTATGGTAATTTGAACTCTCTCTTGATCCGTCTGATTTGTAGCCTCTGAACAGCATTTCTAATTATAAAATAATCCAAACCACTTCCTATTCTGACAGGATACCTCAACTGATCCGGCTTTGCTTGACTTGCCTATCTGAATCATGTAAGAATCCAAATGCACGCACGCACATTCATCGTTGTCCGTGTAACTAATTGTCTAGTCTGACGTCCTCTTTTGTCGTACAGTTGTTCTTCCCACCGCACACACACACACATGTGCCCGTGTTTATTTCCATCCTCTTGTTCTACCTATGTCTAGCTAAATATGTGATCATTTGTGTTATTTCTTTCTTCTAGGAATAATATTGTGCGTTTGGCATAGAGTGATCACGGGAGCGTAGAAAAACCATGTCATCTGTTTTACAGCACTGATTGTTTTCCGTTTAGACTTTCTCCTCTAAATCGTTCTTGTAGGCCGATACCTCCATGACCCCGNATGACCCCGGACAGACTACCACGCCTTGTATTCATGTCAAACCGGTCTTGCGGTGGTTAGTTTTCGAATGGTTATCAAAATGAACTGCGTTCATAAGCTTCGTGAACTCTGCAGCTTTATACATTCCCCTCCCCCACACGCGTGCATAATCATCTACTCTGAGTAATATCCTCAAGTGTTTTGATACACACACACACACACATGTCTGAGTGTGAACGGATTACTCACGGTTCTGTGAGACTTTCTACGGTTATTATAGCGGATCGTCTGTGATGTATCCGGAAACATGTTCCGGTTGTGAATGCTGCTTCCTGTTCATCGTTTACTTGTCAGTCCAAACCGCAATCATTCACGTGCACACAACCAGTGTTAAAGCACATCAATCCTGTTGTAGCATGTTTTTTTCCAGCGATGTTCATCAATGAATCTGATTATGTTTGACGGATTTTCAGCCACTTCCAAACCACATGTTACGCTAAGTTAGGACACTTTGCCTATTTTCTCGCCGTGGAGTTTCATTGGCTGGATTTGCACTCGACGGGATTTGTTTCACACAGTTCAGTTCAATTCTGTCAAATCGACTGGTCCGCTTGTATCACTGTTCTTGGCCATATTTGTCCCTCTCTCAGTGATCGTTACCTGGTTTCAAAATAAATGCTATTTCAGTGTGGATATCCTTAAGTTGATAATGAAAATAACATTGTGCCCGGTCCTCTCTATGATCTCCTGGTTTCGAAATATTAGTGAGGGTTTTTAACCCGGACAACTGCACCACATAAGTTTGTTGGTTTTAGAATTACTCGGAACATGCTAGTGATGACCATTGATACACAGAAAACTGTTCTCGCAACGACTTCTTATAACCGAAACGCCGTTTTCGTCGTGCCTGTATTTCGATCCCCACTGTCATCCTTCTACCACCGTATGTAATAACACACCTGACCCATTCGTGCTTTTTGTGATTCATCATTTCCTGTTATGGTTGTACAAATTGAATCCAATTTATCGTTCTACTGACCTATATCGGGAGTTTTAGGGGATGTAAATCCGCCATAAAAACATATTTCAAATTCAATTGAAAGCTTTTTCAGTTCATTGAGTTCCTGTGTTATTTTTTATTATTATTCACCTGTGTACATCGATTACACAGATGGACATTCATCTCATCGTTTGTCCATGATGTCTATTGTGGAGGCGTGGATTGTTTTGTTGTAGATACATTGTTATTTTTTGATCCGTTAGTTCTTTTCTTATGGATCTCCATCGTCTTCCAAAATAAATCTTTTTCGACTGCGGATCGCAGCGATCTCAGATTTCGAAAACACATTATTGGTGTGCCAAAATCTCATCCAATTCCATGGCTACAAGTTTTGTTTTTTCTCTTTGTCTGTTTGTCCCTCTCGACCAATCGTTGAATCTGCCGAATTCCGTTCGCACATACACATATGAAGAATTCAACCGGTAAATGCTCTCCTATAACATCAGTTGATGTGTCGTGGCTTTCCCCGTAGATTTCTTGGCTAACACACTCCTGGTATTTTCGTGTGTGCGTGCGTGTAGATCGCACATTTTCATCGCGTTTTTGGTACATGTGGTGAATGGTCTCCCCTGCACTCTCTGACGCACCACTTGCTTTATTCACGCGTCATCTGGCACCCACTAGTTCGATTCNCTGTTGATCAATCTGATCACTTCTCCAAAAGTCAAACCGAAATTCCCTTCCTCCATTTGCTTTGTTCCTGCACCGCACACGGTCATACAGTCTCCAGTTCTCCCCAATCATCGCCATCGCTTCAGTGTGCCCGGGAACGAGACTCGTCCTAGTCGTGCGTCAGTCACCAACATGATGTCCACGACCACGACAACCAGCAGCGCCTGCAATTTGCCCAATGTTAGCTCCTCGCGTCCACCCCGTGTGCGCTCTCTCTCACTTCGTCCTATCCCCAAACAGAAAAATCTGATCTTGGACTTGGGCAGTATCGATTCCGATTCGGTCCATACATCACACGTCACCCGGCCATCAGACACAGCGGTCGGACTGCCTCAGTCCCCGGTCTCGTTTCCCTCGTTCCAACTGTCCAATTCACCCACAATCCAGGACACAGTAATGGCTCTGTTCTCCCGAGTGAGTTATGCAGCCTTTTTTCGTCTCGTGTATGTTGAAACCTATCGGGAACGGGTGGAGCAAAGTTAGGTCTTCCCTAAAATGGCTGTCTTCCCTGTCGATACTCACATTTTAAGTGCAATGGTGCAGCGGTTAGCTGGATGTGCACAACATATTTAATTGTATCTTTTTAAGCTCCCGGTTTCACACGTTGCGGTTGTAGAGATGCTGTCACTTACAGCATTACATTCTGGAGTCAGGTCTTTTACTCATATGAGTGTTTTATTTGCAATCACGTCGTGTAAACTAGGGTAGGTTTGACTAAAAACTGCTGATTGACTTGAAAAATATCCTACGCAAATCCTAGTGGTAGGTCGAACTACGTATGTGTTGTGGTTGATTGCTGAATTTTCCTGCATTGCAAAATGTTTTTCCCTGGGTTTAGTTACTCAATCTTTTTGGTCCACTAAAATACTGTGGCACTTAGTTTAAACGCACAGTGCCAGTGATCATTTNCATTTGACCAGTACAGTCGCCAGAACGATACTCACACAAGCCAATGGCACATTCAATTGATACTGTGCGTTTCCGTTCTCCAGAGTAGGGGTTGTTCTCATTTTTACCCATCAATTACTAAAGTTTAGAGCAAGGATTAACAAGAGATCGCTAACTTAATGTTGTTGTTTTCTTGTTATACACCTATGTGTGACAGTGATCCCAATGAACCCCATATTCAAGAGAATTTACTAGTCACGTGTGACTTGTTCTAGACGAAGACGGACACGCTTTTCTTTCCATCTCCTGTGACGGTTTACGCCACATCCCCGTTGGCATCAGGAAGTGTCGATTACGTGTGTCTCAGGAGTAGCAAGAACTGTGCAATCGCTCGTTTTGCTCTATCCAATCGTTCCTATTTCTCTGATCAGAAAAACGTGATCTAAAATCGGTGTTGGTGTGAAGCTCGTCCGGGTTCGGTGCATCTAGGCCTCAAATCTCATAAAATTGTTCTCACACTGTTTTTATGTTAGCTTGTTTCGAAATCACTCCTTGAAATGCAAATAAAGATATATTTTGCAGTAATGCTTTCAGATCGGAAAAAATCCTTAGACTATACTTTGGGATTAACCAACCAAGACCAATTTTTTCATCCTTCACCACATATCATTGTCGTTCGGTGTATTCAAATGTTTGACTCTTCCGATTCGTTTTGTCTTCTCCCGTACATAGTTCGACGTTGAACACGGAAACCAGAACACGGACGAGCAACTGTCCTCGGGACCCTGAAATACCGACATGGACACAAACAGCTGTTTTTTTCTTTTCCCTGTCCTCCTATTCCGCCCGCTCAACCCACTCAAAGCAGATTCGCGCGACGAGGCCAGTTGATTTGTGATTCGCTTCAGTCAGTATCAACCTGCCCCTCGGTTGCTCTCGGTCGAGCCTAGTTTGCCCACGAACACTGTGATCTCATACCCGGTTTGTGCTGTCTTTGTCTTTGTGTGTGTGTGTGTGTGTTTGTGCGGGGTTGAATCGGTTTCGGTTTCCACACCTCACCGTCGGAGGAGGAGGAACGCGGCAACTTGTACACCATTTTTGCACTTTTATTGCCTTATCGATTTCTCTCTTTCTGTCTCATCGAATCTCATTATTTCTGTTCTCTTCCCCACCCCACCCCGACATCCTGTTTTTTTTAATACAGACTCGGTGTTTTTGACGCGTGTTGACCTACCGGCGTTTAAAATCGGAGAGTGTGTATCAGTTTCATTGACTTCATCAAACTTGCAATAACTCGTCTCACCTTGAACATATATGCCAGCCTACCTGATGCCTTGCTTAATGTTGGTTTTTTCTTTTCATTTTCGTCTGAATACAGCAAATCGGTTTTTTGTCTTTCTTTTTGCCAACCACCGTGTGTGTGTGTGTGTGCGCGCAGAGCCTCTTTTCTACAGTTGATTCCAGTTGTTCATCTGTTGCACCCTCTCTCCACCTGCCTTCCCACTCATCATCACAATCGCCGTCGTCCTCATCGGCACCGAAAGTACTGTGGGCACACACACACTTTCTTTGTTGGCTTCCACTCCCTAGCCGCTAAAATTTGCCGCAGCAGCCCCTCGTTTCGTTCGTTTCTCGTCTCACTTTGCTCGAATGATGATGATGATGTTTGCACGCAGCCGAGCAACGCGATGCCCCGAACGGGTATCCTTCCTATGTTATTATCTGTTCCCTTGTACATGATTACGCTCAAAATATCGCTTGCTCCCCCCCCCTTATGACTTGACCCCATTGTCTTCGTCCAACTGCTGTGTCTTGATGCTCATTGGGAGCAGAATTTTGCGAGGTCTTTTACTTTCACCGATCTCCCCTTCCCTTCTTCCATAAACACACACACACATATATATATATATATATATATGCACTTATAAATATATACACACTGTGACTATCTACTTGCCCGCACCCAGTCACACACATAAATATGTACGTATATAGAATGAATTTGTGATCCTTCACTTCTCATTGTCTTTTGATTCTCTAGTGGGGGATTGAGGGTACTTTCCTTCCACTGCGATTCTCACACCTTATTTGGTATTTGCACAATAACCTCTTCCATGCACGGTAGTGTTCGAGCGTCTTGCTCGTCAATTTGCTACAATTTCCTACTTCGTGCTGCCATAGCGGACAAACAAACAATATTTAAAGTCCGTTAGAAGTTCACATCTCATCCAGAGGTGTGGGGAAAAATGAAATCGCTTGTTGTTGTTTTAACATTAACCTATTTTGATTATGATCGTGAAAACCTGCACAGCTTTGTCACTGTTCGACCAAGAAGAGCGTCTTGACCCACGAATTTAGTAATCGACTCGTATTCCTAACAGTTTTATTACGGTGTACTTCGTAATCAGTCGTCATTACGAGACTACTACTCTTTCAAAAAGAATCATCAGGTGATGAAAGACTGAGCTTCCATAAGAAAGGAGATAGAAAAGCACTGGAGAACAAATTGAATCAGAAACAGATCTTGTATTTTTTCGATCACCGCTGTACATTTTGCAAATCTTGTTAAACAAATGGTTAATTTATTTGCAACCAGGTGAAATGCATTGCTAGTCGACAGGCGCCTTCTTATCTCACATCTCCGACTTAAACTGGGTTACTACAAGCATACCTATCCGTGCACGGATTACGTATCGATCTTTTGTGTTTGGTTTGTCTGTGCCAACTGGACGCTTTGTCCGCTGACGTCATCGCATTTCGTAAAGTCCTCGCCTGGTTTCTCTGTTTGTTCCAAAGCGTTTACCGCCACCACCACTGTCTAGTTTTTGGTATTCTACAGTCTCACCAGAATCGAATTTAAGGCACTCGGTGCTTTGGGTGGATATTTCGCAAACTGTACGGGAATAACTGGTGAAATGTCACTTGAAATCGATCGTGAAACGCAGACAACCCAGATTGGACATTCGTTTCAACTTTTCGAATTTCCGACTAGTCAATCGGGCTTTCTTTGTGTTTGTGTGCACGAACACAAACCGGACGAGTAGACCACAAGCCCAATTAGTTCAGTCGGTGCGTGTGGTCCGCTCTAGTAATAAGTAATGCTAGGGATTGGTATCCCCTTCAGGGTATTCATTGTGATTATCATTGTACTGGACTTTGTTGGCTAGTTAATCGATGTCAAATGTGTGTGTGTCGTTCATTTCCGCATCATTACGCCGAGGAGTGGGAAGTGTGACCATTCTGGATTAACTTGATCATTTTTATGTTAATAGCAGTTCCTTTTTTTCACTTGATCCACAATCAACTTTACCTGAAGGAACTGCGACCAGTGGTTCGGTTGTTTAGTCGCTGTCACCCTATGGTCCGAGGTGTGAACCCCGCCACCCAGCTTTTAGAGTAGGCAGCTTTGCTGTCTTTGGGTTCAATACAACGTCTATCCCCCAGTGTGGCCTCATACGGTTCGCTACTCCAAATCCCGGGGTGTATGTTGCCGGTTTCCCTTCACCGAGGTTCACCCCGACTGTTGCTCATCACAAAAAATGTCAAATTTGAAAATTTTGATAGTTGTCTGGACGCCAATCCATATTGATCAGTGTACATTAGAGCTGATTCTTGTCTCACCTGATTTCATGTTACATCTAAATTAAATCTTACTCTGGACGTTTAATATATGGGGTTCTGCTCGCTTGTCATCTGGCTACTCGTATTTCAGTAATCCATACAACAGCTCACTGGATATTCTGAAACATGTAGGATTGTTGGTTTGTTGACCGCCCCTTAATCAGTTTGAGTGGGACAAGAAAGGCATGAGCTTGTAAGTAATTCGCATAATAAATCTTTGAGTGTATCATAACTATTGATGCTTGTCTCTCTCTCGTGTGGTGCAATTTTATCATCTGAATAGTTGGCCTAACGTCCTGGAACAACATTTCGTTGTTCCCTAATTGGCAATAAAAAATATACTGTGCACGTCATATATTCGGAGAACGTAGTCCTCCGGATCTTCCAAAGGGTTCATAGATTTTAGCTGTTATCCGTGGCGATGGTCACCCTCCATCCTAGTGGATTGCGGTTTTTGCACACCTGCCCACTATCCTGCGGCCCAGGCTTTGTCTGTGAATTTCCCTGGAAGATTCACTTGCCTTGGCCTGGGGAACTTGGAAGTATTTCACCCAAATGCAAATCATGGAACTATTTTCTTTTTATAGAGACTGCTTCGTGTTTTCAAGGTTAAAGGCTTGAACTCTGCCACACCACCCAACATTGCCTGTACACATCTTCACTTTCATCTGGCCCTATAGCCAGCCTATGCTTCGAGGCTTCGTGTAATTTGTCTCAATTCGCGAATTCTCATTAGACAATAATAACTCTTTGTGACTGAGGGATTCTTCCAGTTATCTCTTTCCCCCCAGTATGTTGCACGTTAATAAAACTAAGCATGGACAGTGTTTTTTCTTCTCAAGTCAAGTAAACAAATCGCTTTATACATCTCGAAAGGTGGATGTTCAGCAACCACATAACCACAGTGTGTCACAAAAAGCGAAAAACATTATAAAACAGTAGTTGAAAGATGTCAAAACGGACAGCAGCATACCAGGGTATTAATGATTGTTTTAGTTTAGCATTTTCCGCAGATTTCCTGCGAGTTCATTGTTTGTTAGAAACCCTGTGAGACACAGTACCATAGAGCGCCTGTAAGCTTCAGTACGTGCCTTTATCAGTTTATGAGTGGAACGGATGGATGAGAGAGAAAGGCACTGAATAATAGCAGAATGAAGGGGGATGAGAAATATCATAAATACTCTAATTTGAGAATGTCTAACAGGACTTGAAGTAGTGTGTCACCACATACCAGATGTTCCCGTGGAATGTGTGGTGATCTAGGCTACGTGATGACGCATACCCTCGAGTGGCACGCTACAATTTCTGGACAACTGCGATCAATCGAATTTGAAAGGTGACGTCATTGACGCGCAGATGCGTCACGGCTTCTGACTACATGCCACTGGTGGATCATGCCAGCCAATCTGAGACAGTGCAGACAGAAGCAGAAGTATGCACGCAATACTGTAATATGATTGGTAGAAACCTAGATAACCAATGACCTTCTTTCGTACATATTATTTAATCGCCTTCATTTCTTTCAATAAACGAACTACGTGCTACCATTTTTGTGGCCTTTTTCTCGTGTCTCGTTCACGTGAGATATTGTGAGCTTGTTCAATTGCGGTCCCGTGCTTTCGTAATCCAGTCGGTGTTAGCTGATCCTAGATTCGTGTCCTGTGATTCCTATTGCGTGGTTCGTGTTGCGAATTTCGTGTGTACCACTACAATCAATAAAGTATGAAACCACAAACCTACTAACTTGAAAGATCGGTAAATGAGTTTGAGGTCCTTGATAAATAGACCGGGAAGAAAACATAGGACCCAGCGGGGCAAAACAAAAGGCCTCATTAGATGGTTTGGGATGTAAAGTGATATAGGACGTGGAACGTAAAACATGAGCTTCCTGACCTTCAGAAGAACGTCATTAACGTGGTCAGATCAGGTGAGGTTTACAGTTGAAAATAATGCCAAGGTATTTCTGTCGTTCCATTTGGTCGCTGAAGATAGGTAAAGGCGGACTGGTTTTTGATTGTTCATCATACTTTTGCCCTTTCAAAAAGAAAAAATTACGTCATCACATTGTTCAGGTTCCTTTTTTGAGACCACACAACTATTTCTGACATTTTGTTGCAGGGGTTTGAAATGATGGGTTGGAGAGATGGCTGAGTAGCTATTGAATGCTATTTTTCTATTCTCGTCAGTCTGGAATAAATTGAATTCACAAGACCGTCGAATAATTTGTTAAACCGTACGCAAATATTCCAATGGGCAATCATGCAGAGCTATCAGATAACTGTTTCTTCTAAGTGACAGCACACAGTCAGAACCGAAGTAGTCATTGTAGTCTGGACACCCATTTGCGATCCGTATTTTCTTTGAACTATTCAAGAGTTTGTGTTTGAGCATGGAACTCTACGCCACGAACTGATATTGAACAATCCAGGGCGTGATTTCGGTCTGGATCAGATCATTTTTCTCGTTCATTTGTATTTCATCCTGAATAATACTTGCTAACCTCACTGGATTTCGCCATTGGTCCCTAAACCGTTCACGAAATCATCCTCTGCACTCGAGGGCATACGAACAACCGGTGTCAGCATGTAACGACTGGCTTTGCATCACTGTCGGATTTGCGCTTTTTTAAAGAAAGCCCCTGTCTTCCAATTGGAAAGGTGAATGAGTGTTGTTAATGAAAACACCTAGACCGCCTCTTTGATAGAAAAATGCCAGCATATGATTTCACATTTCTGTCACGGTTTGGCTGCCGTGACATGTTCAGTACATTGACTAGCACTTTTGTCGGACTACCGACTGTCAATGCTCTCTCTACCTGAACATACTCTTCTGTTGTTTGAACGGGAATAAATAGCTGACTGACCGACTGAAAGTACTTTCTAGATTGGTTGCGTATTTTCCTCTACTAACTAGTCCATCTCTCGTGAATCGATTGTAGTAAATGTACTGATCCGTGCAACGTTGTGTTTTAACTCTCGGATAAACCTCGCCTGACATTTTTAGATGCAATTTTCATTATTCCTTTGATGGTGTGTGCATTCTTGGCACAAAAACCAATGAAACAACTGTTCACTGAGTTTGTAATGCGTATTTTACCTCGTTCTCTGGGTTTGTTCAATTTGCCTAATAACACAAGATATTCTTCAGTAATCAAGCAGCATAAAATATCACCCAATGAACCAGAATGTTTGTGTCCGACCACTGTCGTTCACATTTCTTGTAACCTACACAGATTTTGGTTTGTAGGTCGAAAGATAAAACAGTTATCTCTGCACATCAAAGAATACAACCCATGGTTATTGTGGTGCTATGTTCAACCTGGTTGTTGCTCATTCGGTAGAGACGCGACACTCGACTGCCCTGCGTTCCGTCTTCATAAACATTTATCGAGGCGTACCATGGTTCTCTGAAGTGCAAAAAGGTTTCGAACATTAGCAACTGCCGGGACACTTGGTGTTCTTTTTAGTAGAACCGAACTGTGTGCACGACAATAGTTGATTCCGACACCCGAAATCCCCTAGCCGACAGAAGACAAAATCGTTTTCAATTACTCATAAACATGCAGTTACAGTTTATATGAGGGGAAAAAAACCCAGGGGTTGGGAAGAGAACAATTAAATGTGAGGAATCGTTCACTTCGCTTGTGTGCGTGTGCGTGTGCGCGTTGTACACCACATTCTCCGATCGGTGCTTCCGGAGTTTTCAGTTATCATGTAAATAATGGAGGATTTGCATCAATTTCAAAGGTGAATTCGTCGTGTATATAGCAAATGAAGCGTGAACTGAAAAGCTAGGAAGCATTGGACAGCTGTTTAAACCTGGCTGGGTTTCATAAGCTGTGCGAATCCATCGACTCAACTGAGGATCGAACCCAGGACTTCATGGGCAGAACGCGATCGTGCTACCCACTCGGCCACCGGCCAGATAATCAGACTGTTTTTCATTTTCCATAATCCCATAGCAGTTTTCAATTTCAAAGGTGAATTCGTCATGCATATACATACACGAAGAATTCACCTTTGAAATTGATGCAAATCCTCCGCTACTCACTTGAATACTGAAAACCCCGGAAGCACAGATATGAGAATGCAGTGTGCAGCACACAGACACACGCACACAAGCGAAGTGAACGATTCATTACATTTTATTGCTTTCCTCCCAACCTCTTGGTTTTCTCCCCTCATATGAACTGTAACGGCATGATTATGAGTTATTGAAAACAATTGTTCGCCTGAAATTGTGTTCTAGAAGACAAAATCACTCGTGTAAATCACAGTGACCTCTCATAGTTAAGTTAGATTGCGTAACCCGTACCATCATTTCTTAGTGACTGTTGTATCATTCGAGCTCGGTTGATCAATCCCCTTTCTTTTTGTTATCTATATTTATATATTTGCGATTGTGCAAGCTTGAGATTGAATCTAACTGTATTGCACACTGTTCATGTTCAAAATCAATTGCCATATTCCGTGATTTGAAAAAAATTCTCCTCAGTCCAGTACTTTAGCAACAATGGGACAGGGAAAGCTCGACTGTGTTAATGGCATGGTGGGTGCCTCCCTGGTTTTGGGCATCACGAACCTATGTGCGGATATTCGAACATCATACTTTTTCGTAACAGAACCCGTCGAGATGGTGCTACAGAAAAGAGGAAAAATCACCTTGATATTGCTATTATCGATAGTAACACCAGAATATTTGGCTGAGGTCACTCTAGACAAAAGGTTACAATTAAGGGTTGAAGAGTTTCTTACAGGAATGTAGATCGGGAAGAATTAAAAATGCACTCCAAGCACTTAGATGTGTTAAAATTAAAACCAGAATGGTTTAAAAACTGTTGTATTTGGGACAGATTTTCAGTGAAGGAGGGAAATTCGGAAGACGTAGAAACGGTCCGACTAAAATAACGTCGTCAGCATTCTTTTGGATATGAGCAAGGTGTGGAACCGAAAGATCACTAATGAAAGCAGAGGAAAGTTACGAACAGAGGACAACACCTTGAAGCACAGCAGAGTTATTGAATAGAGGACTTGATGTATGCCTGCTCAGCTTTGTGCAGTGGATTCTTTCGGTGAAGTAATCAGAAAGCCACGAACGCAGCTGTCTCGGGGTGCCAAAAGTTTCAAGCTTAAAAAGGATGGATGACTTCGATACAGAATCAAAAGCATACGAGTAATCAAGAAAAACGCAACGAGCAGATTTGGCCGTTCAATGACTCGCTGATAAAGTAAATCAGATTAGACAGCATCCAAAGTGAATTTGTAAACTGATGAGGATCATGAGGAATGGTGACAAATGACTGTAAGCGACTCAGGATGGTGTTCTCTGTCAATTCTAGCACTGGCGAAGTCTTTGCGATGAGACGAAAATGCTTTGCAAGAACAGTTGAGGATGAGGTCTATGGAACAGGTATTATGATCACTGGTCGCCAGGAATCGAGGATCATGGGTGAAGAAAGAGTCTCGTTGATGAGAGATTTTATCATGCTAGTTCGAGGGGCTGCTCCAAACTTGAGAAACGCTGGAGAAAACCATCAGGGTCCGCAGATGACGATGGTTTGAAGGAACGTAGAAGCTGAAAAATTTCATCATTGGAAACATATATCAGATCGGAATTAGAACTTCATGTGGGAAAGAGGGTATCTGATTATCATTAGACAGACGAAGACATGCAGAGTTTAGGTTATTTACATTGAAATCACTGTTCGTGTTTTTCCTTTTTTGTTCGCAGAGAAGACGAATTCCTCGTCATAGAAGCCTTGTGTTTTTCGCTTGCGGGATTTGGGTGCGAACATCTTGTTTACACGTGTAACCTCAGTCTTAAGTAATGTATTTACTTATTTACTTTACAGTAGACGGATGGTGAGATGTATAGGATCGTTCCTTTCACCTTCGTTGTGATTTCAAAAGAAGAGATGCAATTTTGTCGTTGCAAACAAACACCGTTTCCATGGGACAGAAAAATGGAAGATCGATTACATCATTTCGATGAAAAGACCAACACAATTAGGAAGTGATAAACAAGAAGCCATCCAAGAGTGGGCAACCGTTATGGAACGACTGAGAAGAGAATTGAGGGTTTATGTAAAGTTACAGAGTTGAAACCTTATCTGGTTTGATCGTATGAATGTTGGATATGCAGAGCGAGAGTATATCTCTGGTCTTAAGAGGAGAATACAATGATCACTGGTAACGACTGGGGCCATTAGTTTGAGAGAAAACAATTAGGGGTGGTTTGTGACTACCATGTGAAGTATAAAGCTGCCTCTGGCAGTAGAATGAAACAGACATGATAAGCCAAAAGAAAACAGAGAGGAAATGCTTGCATGGTTGATGTAACCAACAGCCAAATGAACATTCTTATCTAATATATTGGAAAAGAAAACTGGGTGTAATGATCAAAGAAAGAAGATATATCTGATTGGGAGTACGAAGGAGCTATATACATATTAGTAATAATTGTACTTTTATATCGGGAAAATTTGGGATGGCAACGAACGGAAAAAACAGTCAATACATTTTTCACACCAGCCGAGTAACTATTCAGACTTGCCACACCGTCTCCAGTTTTCTTCCTGCTATGTTGTCTATCCTGCCGGTAACAGTCGAAGCCATCTATATGCAGGAGAGCATCCTCAACGTTTTAATTTAACCAGGTTTCCTGTACGCATACGACACATTTGTTGGAATGGATGTTTGTATTCAGTGAAGAAGTTACATCCGGTGATCAGAGATCTAGTGACACCACATCACCGAAAACGGTTGAAGGGATTGAGGAATAGTTATGATGTAGTTCTGTGGAAAACAGACAAGGGTACAGGGTTTGTCCTACTGAACAGATCAAACTACGTGTCCAAGATGAATATCATACTCAGTGACAACACAGAGTTCAAGAAGATGATTGGAGAAAACGATAAAACGGAACAGATAGAGGGGATATTGTCAAAGATAATCGGAATTCTAAAGCAAAAGGATGTCATAGATGCAAACACGTTCGAACTAATCCGACCGATTGGAACGGCAATCCCAAAGTTGTATGGTGCAACCAAAGTACACAAGGATGGAATACCCCTCAGGCCAAATTTACACATGTATAATTCCCCATATCATGCTATAGCCAAATGGCTTGTGACTATTTTGGATCCATTGAGAGCCACCCTTGCAACTCACGCTTTATCGTACTCGTTCGCCTTGATAGATGTTATCAGAAATGTAAATGTGGACGGTCAAAGAATGATATCAGTGGATGTTAGCTAGCTGTTTACTCGTGTCCTTATCGCAGAGACCATTGAGTATTATGTGACCCAATCCAGGAAAAGAATATCGAAATTACAATACCTCTGGATGACCTGCAACAGCTATTTTACGCAGGTTCAATGGTGAAATCTATCACCAAAAGGATGGAGTAGCAATAGGATCCCCGTTCAATTCTCTATTTGCGGATTTATCCATGTCCAAGCTAGAAAATATTGTTTTGAAGTCCACGATTAAGTGATTTAAGATGTACAGATCATGTGTCGATGACATATTATGTTTTGCGGACCGTAACGTCACGGTGTCTGACTTACTCAGGATATTTAATTTCGTTCATCCGAAAACACCAAGTTCACATTGGAAGAAGAGGTTAATGACGCAATTAGTTTTCTCGACATCTCACCAAAGCGTCGCATAAATGGTTCTATTTAGGAATCGATTTATAAGAAACCGACTTGGAGCGGGCAGTATCTCCATTTCAGAAGCTTTGTACCACTCAAACGAAAAAGAAATCTTACTCAGTGTTTGGTGAAACAGGGTGGTGAACATGTGTACTGAAGACATCATAAATGCGGAACTACCATTCATTCGTGATGTTTTCCTACAAAAAAGGTCTATCTAGAACGTTTTGTGGATAACCTTTTACGAAATAACCGTCCTAGGGAAATAGTTTAAAAGGCAGAGAATAAGCCAGTATACAATTCTCTCCCATTCAAAGGGGATACAATCGAGGAGTTGGTTAGCCGCGAACTAGGAACTGTGTTGGAGAATAATTCTCAGGTGGCACAATTACCTGTCGTATTCACGTCCACACCGATCGTGTACTCATTACCCGAAGACAGGATTCCTGTTTCCGCAGTCTCATTTTGTGTGTTTCTGTTTACGTGTTCCTGGGGAGCAACGTATATCGGCCGCACGAGTAGACGCCTATCTACACGAGTTCGGGAACATCATCCGGCCTGGCTGAACACTGGTATGATTAGAACAATTGCAAGTGCCATCGTTTCACACCTCGACAATTCTGATCACAGTGAGTGTGAGTGAAGCATTTCGGCCTCTCTACCGTGTTCGGGATCACAGATCAAAGCTGATTAACAACCGCATCTTAGCCACCGCAGAAAACAACAGCAACAATCCCCATTTAAATAATCATTGATTTTATTTCCTTTTTTCTTTACAAAATGATGTGATATACAATGTGACGTATTAGCCAGTTGATGAGTTACCGAAAAATAAGCTTGTTCACTAAACTGCATTTTCATTCAATCTGTCGTTGGTATATTCCGGGAATTAAATCCGAGATCTTTGCGAAGAGAGAGCAAGCGTTCGTGCTGACCAATGACGGCACGGTCATCTTCGTAGATGGGGTGCAATTAAGCGCACAAATAACATGGTTTATATATCGGGCATTGATCTACTAGCTTGTCGTGTACACGTAAATATGTATGGGGATCATGGCTGAAACAGATTGTAGATAATTTTCTGATACGGATTTTCGATTTAGATAAAGATAGAAATAGCCACAGGAAGAAGAATGTAGCTAGAACGATAGCCGATATCAATTCCAATTAGAACTGAAAACCCGTAACTCTAGTTGAATTTGATCTTATATTGACGGCCTTAATGTTTTATTTAAAAAAACCAAGCACTGCAAATTTTAAAGCAACAGTTATCTATTAAAAATTTCATTCCATTGTTCACATGGAATCTCGTACACCAGATTCTATAATAGCATGTTCGTAATTTCGCATGTNACAGCAAATGGTTTAATCAATATTATCTTGTGTTCGCTATCGACCATCTAGTCGATTAGTAAAATTTTCGAATACCAACCCCCTGTTCTGACGAGTCCCGGTGAAAACTAAAATCAAAACCGGATTACGGACGAGTTTCAAATCGCATGAAACAGCTATTCTGCGGCTTTTGTCAACAATGAGAAATACTTTTCATCCTACGATATGTAACAATCTTTAAGGATTTCCATCTTTGGGCTTCAATTTGTGATCCGGTCGTTCCATTTTGTTTATAGCTCCCCTGCCCAATAATAATTTGATTTTGATTGTTGTTGATTCGGTTCATTGGTTCATTCATCTTTCAGTAATCATTGGCCAGACAGATCACTCTCGTATTTAGACCAAACAAAGTGCTTCATAAGCAGAAGTTCAGTACTAAACACGTTTGAGTTTTCTTATTCAAACTGAAGATGTGTTTATCCACTATTGACCATCATCTCCTCTGCTTACAACCGGAGCTGTACGATCATGCCACATTTTAGGGTCAAATTCTGTACCCTGGTTTTGATAAATCAATCTTCAATCCATAAAACAGATAGCAGTCAGCCAATGACATGGCGTAGAGGTATGAGGAAGCTGGCTTCAGCTCTCGCTTCCGTTGGTACAGTCCGCCTCCCAGGTTGGGGCCCAAGGGATGAGGATTTTCGTTGATTACAGACACCTTGAGATATGACCCAGAATAGAGGACAGGGGGGCTCAAATGCTGCACGGTCTGCATATCGAAATCCCGTGTCCATGAAAAACGACAAACTACCACCAAAAATATCAAAAGTGCAAGGAGAAACATAAAAAGTTGTTATTCCCTTGATGTGCAATCTTTTATTTTAACTGTTACACCTTACTTTCACTCTGCCCTGTATCCCAACCCTTGTGATTGGTAATTTTATTTTTGTTTTGGCGTTGGTACCATGATTGTCCGCGAGCCAGAGAATTATCGTTGAAATAAGTCCATAAAATATTGAATCATTCACTTCATGATCGACTATAGCTCTTTCCCCTTTCCTGAACCCCAAGTGTAGATTATTCCATCAAACCAAAGATTATAATTCATTTATTATTGTTCTTATCATCAATATTGCCTTATCATACTCCACCATGAAATCACTAATAAACTACTCAAGATTGTGACCAGTGAAAATTCGAGCTAGAATCCGTTCTGCTTCTTTGTTATTCCTCTCATTCGATCAGCAACCTTTTCACACAGGTCTTATCAGTTCGCGCAAGTGAATACATTGTATCACGTGAATAATTCATCTGAAGACGGTTTGCGCACTTTCACAAATGCGCTAAGAAACAAGTCCGATATGATACTGAGACGCGTCCTTGCGAATTCGCGTTAGGCCGATGTTGAACATTAACCCTTAATTTGCCAAACTACTTAATTCTATCTAGTAGTCAGAGAGAAAATGCTCCTCTCAGAGTTAATTCTGACTTAGAAATATGTCTATACTCGCATTTACAACTCAACTTCAGGAGAAAAATTGTTTTTAATGACTCATGATCATGTCGTTATAGTTAACATGTGGAGGGGGGTAACCTAGGGGTTGGGAGGGGAACAATAAAATGTAATGAATCATTCACCTCTCATGTGTGTGTGTTGCACGCCGCATTTTCAAATCTGTGCTTCCGGGGTTTTCAGTAATGTCACGTTGGTCACGTGACCCAGTTCCGAGGGATCGGTGTTTTCATATGAAAGTATATGTGGGTGGGCATGGGGTAAGGGTGGGTTCGTGAACTCAGGGGAGATGGAGAACTTGGATAAGACGCTTCTGGGCACATTGTTCGAGGGGTCAAATGATTTGTGCAGATGACCACGGCTATGGCCAACCTAGGAACTCTAAAATATTTGGATCATTTTAAAGGAACCTGACAAAGAATACGCAATGCTTCACTTGGTTAACATGTTTTATTAAATAATTATTATATATATATTAAATAAAATTATTAATTATTAATTAATGAATAATAAATAATAAGGATGTTTCTTGAAGGAACTCAGATTGCTAATTTATATATGAAAATCCTTAACGAGATTCTACTCGAGATTTCAGAAAACCGACCGGTGGGCATAGGTTTTCAACGCGATTAAACTCTAATAGGTACAGTTCACCTAACCAGAATCCGATAATAGATAAAAGTATTGTTGAATCTGCCGTGCCCTCTCTCGCAGTCATACTCTGGTTTTGGTTCCATTGACCCTTTTGCCATTTTTGATCAACCGATACGTTAGCTAATCAGTCTCTCAATCCGCACAACCAAACACTGTAGACGTTATAGCTTTCTCCGTCACATGGTTTGCCTCGATTAACTATCTTCTGACCTTTGTGACTAACCTCATATTGAGTTTTTACTCAAGCATTCATTCATTGCTTATCCTAGACCTGTATTCACTACTCCCGTACTCAGATTAGACAATCCTCGGTACAGCTGGTCCAGTTTCATTCTTTTTAATTTCATATCAGTTTCTCGACACCTCAAATGGCTTTCATTGTCAACCGAATGTTTTGTCTGCCCATTTGATCATAGCGCCTCTGGCTTGTTTTGTGCGTATCACCTCTTATCGACTGCGTGTTTGATGAACTCCCTGGGGGAACGCCACGAGTTGATGTTTGTGCACTTCATCATGATGCAGTACCTGACCTATTGGACACTAGTGTATCGTGCTCAATTCCGTCTTCAGGTTTGCCGCGTCGCTCAACCTTAGTTTAGACACCAAGCGTAGCTTACTAGTATTTTGTACATCGGATGATGCGATGCAATATTCTGGGATTAACATATTTTAATTAGTAATTTACGCAATAAATTAAAAAATGACATTTCGTTCAAGTGGTAGAGTGGATAAAAGTTATCCTTTCATTATGTGTTACCGAACAATTCCGTCGGCGGGAACACTTCACAGATAACGATTGATTTAGTTCCGTGCAATCCACAGTTCACCATGTGTAAATCACACTTGAAGTTGCTGACTATTTGGAAAATTATTGCTTCTTGATGTCTTCCATCTCAGTGTCGAAACTGTAGGCTGCAACTGCGAGGTAGTTTTTGAAGATCTTAGATAGTGACATTGTGCAAGAACCGTCAAAGAGAAAATTATCTTGGATGAATCAACCCTGCCATGCTAGTAGCAATCTAGAGTTAAGATAATGTGCTACTGTTTGTCTTTTGTCTGGTACGCTCTAACTGGGCAAGAAAGGACCCAGTTACATTTTCCGTTACAATTCTAAAACAGACAAACATTTTGAATGTAAGCCAAGTTGGATTGTTTATAGTAATGCTGTGATATTTACCGGTAATTACTCCAATAGGGCAATCACACCTGTTCACTTTTGAAAGAATATATTGTTGGTTGGGAAGATCGAGATGATCGATTGATTTCTTGGACAATGATTACATGAAATATGATTTGCTTTAACCACAGAAACAGATCCGTATGGCTCAGATTGGCTTTAGCTTACTTATTTCGTCTAATCTACTTGATATTGAACTCACCAACTCTAAGCTTCCGATCTCAAACCTGTTGATGATACTTATTCATGGCGATATGTTTAGGAAATACACTAAATGTGCAGATGCTTTTTTCCAGTGGCTCTGTCATTATTTGGGCATATTTCAGGAGTGACTTACTGAATACTTTCGGTGATTTCGGTTTGGTGAGGTCTGACTGTTATTCCCCTGACATTTTTTACAGGCCAATTTTGTCCTTCGGGCTTACTTGTATTGTGCGGGGCTGGTATTTACCAGACATTTAACAAAGCACTGCTTAAGAAGGCATTAAAGCCAGTTCATACATGTGTCTTTTTGTCCTACAATATTACTCACGGAAATCGATTTTATCGGTTTGCATACTTTCCTTATGATCCACTTCGTTCAGTCCTAGCCAAACACTTTTCTATATTTTCCTTTTTAAAATTTTCACATCCACACAATCGCATAGTTGTTTTGTTAAACGATAATAATTGAAATAAATGTTCCGTTAAAAGAGGGAGTAAAGTGACCAATAGCTTTTCTCCACTAAATATGGTTTGAAAATTGGTACAGAAGATAATCAGTCCAAGGTATAGGAGTACAAGTGCTTGAAAAGCGCGCATCCAGTCGTGCTATTCATGAGTAACTAATACGTTCAACTGACTCCTTCCATAGTACTGAACACTGACTGGGATCTGCGCAGCTGTTTCATTCTATGTATTTGATCAAAAAGAGAACAATTGAGTTGCATCGATCTTCCCCAAAAACCTCTCAAACGTCAACACTTCAGTCGCGTGAGACAAAACATGGTTTAGTGTATGAATAATTCATGGTTACACGATAGTATGAACGGTCCACACAGCCTCATATGATTGAGGAAGAACGAGAGTGGACAAACAATCAGACTTGTTTCATTTCATTCGTCCCGTTGAACTAATGCTCAAATTTAGCATCGGATTTGTCAAACTACTCAATTCTATACGGTAGTTATAATTGAAATATTCTTGTTCGAGTCAATTTTTGCCGGCATAGGCCAGAAAACTAGGTAAAACTAAGAATTACTGGTCTCCTCAGTATCGTGCATAAAATGACTGCACCGTAGGAATCGGAGTCGATACGAATCGAAAGTGAAACATGGAATCCTACTGGTAATCGTATACCAAACTACCACCGTAACTGAAACAGAGGAAGAAGGTTAAACAGTTGGCTGTTCCTTTATTGGAAAAATCAATGCTATTGGATAATATATACAAAGAAATGTGATTCAACTGATCTTCACCAATCGCCTGCTTGTATTCTCTTTGCCAATAAACTTCTGACTGAAGCCCATGGCTCCCGGTTGTTTGATGCTGTTGGTCTGTGGTTCGTTGTTTGAACCCATGTCTGGCGTTATCTCGGCGGGTTGGATCACCCACATGAACCCATTTAGTCAGATAATGGAGCATTATGTGCATACGACGATCCAATTCTGGTTCACGCGGTTCAGGGATCATTTCTGGTTATGGTCCCAAGGGGAACACATTTTGGTGAGATCGAACAAGTGTTCCATCAGAATTGAGTATAAATATGCTGTCAAACCAAATGGAGAACACAAGTGCGATTGTTCGGCTCATATTCACAGCCAATTGTATATATACCGTCAAAATTCTTCTGTTGGGAAGACGATAGAAAAAGAAACCTATTTATGTAAATGATATTAATAACAATATGAAGGCTTCAAACCTCAGAAGTGCCAATACTCGAAGTTCTTCTCTGATTATCGTCAGTTCAATAACGTTCACCGTCAGACATGTACACAAAACGAAGCTTAATAAATCGTAGTGTATCAGTATAGTTGTTGTTCTAGTTGAAGATGGGCTCTCTTTCCGTATGGGTCAGCCACGGATAAGTCACTCGGGTGGGCTTACTCTGCGGTCAAACGGCCACAGTAAAACTTCTGCAAGCATTTCATACCTGATCGACATCGTTCCTGCTGTGAACTCAATTCTGTATCTCATCCCTGTTTAACAGGCTATCCGGTAGACGATTGCGAATGCCCCATTTCGTGGCAGTTCTTGACCAGTACCAGGTGCGTGAACAGAATGGTGCTCGCTATCCTATAAATCTAGAAAGCGTTGCTTGTCGAGTAGTCTTTTACTGAGAATCGTAAATGGGACATCACTAATTTGGCATACATAACGCAGAAAATCTCACCAGAAACATACCATCGTATTTCCTGACCACATAACGGGTAATGACTGTAGCAGTCCATAGTTATTCCTTGAGATACAGCAATTTGACTTCGGTGATTTGTTGATTTTTGATCGTTGAAATAAGTCACCAACCATGTTACTTACTATTCACGAGTGAGTAGTATTTCACAACAGTTGCATTGCAGCTGTTCTCTGTGGTAACCCCGGGAGACACTGTTCCTGAGTCCTTTCCGACAATCGCCTGCACGTTTCGCAGCACACAAAACCTGGGGGGGGTAGAGGCACCAGGCTATCCTCTTTGAGTTGTAACTATAGCATAGGTATCGTAATAAAGGTTAAACCACACCCAGCCGCTACGTACGTTTTAGCAATGGCGTAGGATAGGCAAAGACTCACAGGTTCATATAAACAATCACTTTGATCCGACTTTCCCAGGCGAAATTCCAAAGTTGGTTCTGTCTCCATAATGAATCATGTGCAGCCGAGCTGGGCAATTTGTTTCATCAAAAAATGAGGTGACGGTCACAGTAATTCAGGGATCTCTCTCATACATCTAATTATTGACAGGAACACTGGATGCTGCCCCCTCCCGCTTTTATTAAGTTTGAAAATCTTTGAATAATAAATTTGAATATATGCACTGTTTTTCTTCATTACTCCACCAATTTTGACCCCGTGCTCCGGTTCTGTCCCATTAAAAAGCTACAATCTTTCATTTGTCTCCATTCGTATCATGAATGATTGTGAGATCTAGACAAGCTACATCTTTACTAACCTGTCTTTTTACAAATTTTACTGATGGCTATTAATTCACCTGGTTGTCAATTTAAGAACACAGATGATATTACTATTTCTATCATCATTTCTAATCAATCCGAAGTTGAAGCTAGCGATATTAGCACCTCGTCCAGTAGTCCTTTTAGTCCAGTCTTAATCCGAATCCTGACGCCTGTCTCGATTGTCGTCCTGCGAAACTGTCCGAATTTCCTTTTGAAAATGTATAGATTGCAAGAAAGGCAATCAGTAGAGTTGGTTGTTTGAAACACTTGGGTGTTCTCGTCAGAAGTGACCTTCGTCGGTCTCTTCATACCCAGATTGATGCTTGCAAACTAAAGGGACTTTCTGTCAAATCAGAAGATTACGTCATTTCGTTCATTGTTGTTTTCCTCTCACAATCGTGAAATGTTTTCTTGTGATTTCCTCTAATTTAATTATGCCCCAGTTTAAGGCACTGTGCCACAAAAAGATCAACCGTGTTTCCCAACCTCTTTCGTCTGTTCTGATAATCACAACTTATGACAGACATGCTGAAACCTATGTGGACTTTTCCAACAAGTTTGCGTCTGATAAAAACCACCCATTGCGCAATGACTTGTCTGCTTGTAAATCACACTTCCCTACCCGAATTAGCCACTGAATTATTTCATCCCGCATATCTAGGCGGTATGAATCGGATTTTCAAATGAAAAATTTGTTGTGAACTATGCAATCCATTTGGTAGTCAACTGGTCATATGCACAAAGTGTTCCTCTCTCTAACATTTCTCTTTTCCCTGTTGCAACGATAGCTTATTTTTGACAGAAACATGCTGTACAATTTGCTAAAGTTTTTAATATCAATACAGGTGGAATCTAAATTGAAGTGGTACATGCCATTCTCTCCTTTTCCATTTCACTGGCCCCATCCCGTGAATAGAAAACAGTTCAGCAAGCAATGGATTCGTGATACATCGAACAGCAAAGTTTGTATTCATAATAGGAAACGAATAATAACATTGATGTACAAAAGTACGGGGGAAATGAATTTTTGAACAACCTTTTCCACTTTCTCTTTTTTCAAATTCGTCACAGAGATCACTTCATTGTCGATGTTTTCTTGTTGGACCACCATGGGCAATATCGCATGACTTATGCGTGGTTGAATCGGTCGACCTAGAATAGGAGGGAAAGCTCAAAACTGGTCATATGTGAAAATAGACGAAGCGTGGATCAAATATGCCAGTCACAAAAATGACATTCGCATCCCCATGAAGATCGGTAAACTAATCTCCCAAATTTTAAATAATGATCATCAGACGATCCTGCTACGAGATTTGTGTCAATGACTAGGAGGGAAAAAAATATGTCACCACATTGGATCGGGTCACTCTAATGGAATAACACCAAACCCAATGATAAAAGATCATCTTTATTTAAATAAATGATACATTTCAAAACCTTGGTTTTGTGCTCCATTCACTCGGGATAAGGCTTGTAAAGGAACTACGTGTTACAGATTCAGGACCAATCAGAAGCTGTGCGGTTCAAACAGGAGCACTGTGACGAGCAGGACACAAACAACGATTGATTAAATAAAGAAAATCATTCCCAAGATTTCATTTAAAAAAATGACTATATCAGAATATTGCACGATTTATATCCGGGGTGATATCACTGCATCTCTACAGGATGCATACGACAGAAAATGTAATGTTTATAGGGAGCTTTAGCATAGCAACAAATTGAAGTAAAATATACTAAAATAGACAAACATAAAAGGGGTCAAAGGACTATGTCACTAGGGTAAGGGGACAAGTTACCATCAGGTTCTTTTTCTCGATACAGGGGAGGGTTTTTCATTGATTATTGGCAATCGCTTCAGCATTCCTTATCAATCTTGCAACTTATAGTTAATCTAAAACACCGTGCTTCGGTCGATTTACTGTTGCATCATCAGCAAATGTCGAGCAATGGCTTGTAACTTCGATCGTCGTTTCTATGCCGCGGACTTGACATCGACTGAGTCATCCGATTTAGGACTCAATTTAGCATATGTTCCACCACCGGATTGTGCAATTGTCACACTATTCTGCTCACATAGATCGCTTTGCACCCAAAATGGAATTCGAGTTGGTGTACGGATGACAAACGTTCTTATTCCAGCGGTGTGAGTAACCAAGTTGTCTGGTAGACGATTTGGAGGTCGTTTCAGTTTCAGTTTTTCCAACCATTAACCGTACATTTTCATACGCCACTTTTGATTGTCCACTTGGAGTTTGGGTGCATAATAATTCTGAGGTCACAAGATTTATCAGGTTTGCTGATGGAAGCCCCCTTCCCCGGTGTCAACAAACGGAACTTTACGGTAATCTGTCGTTACCTTGATGACATGGATCGTGCAGTACTGCGATATGGTCCTTTTGAGAGTGGTTAATTCCTGTTTTCATGAGAGTGTATAGGGTTTTGAGTCCATTTCAAAGAGACAGTTCGTCGTGTATAGAGCCGATGAGGCGCGAACTGAAAAGCTACGAAGCATTGTACAACTGTTTCAACCTAGTCGGGTCCCATCAGTAGTGCGAATCTGTCGACCCAACTGAAGATCGGACCGGGACCTCCCAGGCAGACAGGCAAGCAAGCTACCCACTCGGGCACCGGGCAGCTGATCAGACCGTTTTTTTATTTTTCATTCACACAATATAGCACAACTCATCTTTGCGAGCAACGGACCTCGCTATACAGGACGAATTTCCTCTTAGAAATTGAATCAAATCCTCCTTTACTATCATGCAAAAGTTAATCAGGTTGTGAACGTTTCCAACGGAGTCATAATCCTGGAGGCTTGTGCTGAGTTGAGCAAAGT
>UZAN01039816.1:68451-91462 GCA_900618425.1 Echinostoma caproni | reverse complement strand
TACTAATGTTGTCGAATTAACGATTCCTCCAACTCAAAATACGCGGTGAGGGGGGGGGGGAGGAGGGATTACAAAACAATAATCGTCATAAATCATTCTTTTGGATTTTGAGTTGGAGGAATCGTTAATTCGACAACATTAGTAAACCCAAGAGTACATATTCAATGACTGACACAGAACAGAAATAACCATACAAATAGGACGGAATAGTACAAAAGGGTGTATATGTTTTCACACATGTCTGAACCCGGGATGTGCGCCAAGCAAATCGTGGTGCAATAATCTTTAGAAAAAAGAGATGCGTCCCATGATTTGCATGTGGGTTGAGTACTGCCAGGTTGCCCATGCCAAGGCAGGTGAAGTCTCTACAGCAATCCACAACCGGAGCCTTCGGCTAGCCAAAGCCTGACCCGTATGGCAGCTGGGCGGTGTGCGAAAACCGCAATCCATTGGGGGCCTGTGTCCAGTTAATCGGATCAGAAACAGTGTGCTAAATCATCGTTCAATCAGACTTGTGAAAATGAAGTGCGTTGTTGTGAACACATCTTGTGATCTAGCACCGCCGAAAATTTATATATCGTAGTACTTGTTTGCAATCCCGTGCTTATCGCAATCATGTAATGTGCACGACGGTGGACATTTGATTAGGTCATTGTGTAAGGAATGCGTGGTTTCAAAGAACATTTAGTCAGTTTATCCATACCCTGATCACATAACCCTTTGAACCGTCCTCCCGTTTCATGTTTCTTTGTTTTAATGAATCTTACTTTACTTTGTTATCCAGGACATAAGTCGTGCAATAATGCGATTTTGTCTTTTCTTTTGAAATGAGATTTTACTCAAAAGCATTGTACATGTCCTGATTATGGGATAAACCATTGCAGGCGGACAATAGTTTACTTGGTTTAACCCATTCGTTTATTTATAGCTTAAGATGTCGTATATTATTGATGCTGTGTGTACGTTTTGCTCAATGGAAATTTGCTGATTTCCCACATAATAAATGCTCTTAACTTTTGATGAAAATTTCTGTGATTGTTGAGTCCCAGAAGGGACACGAAAAGTGCTCACTACTGACGAGTTCCAATGGGGACGAAAAAGTAGACTGACTGAAACAGGATGTATAAACTAAACGAGGTAAGACGCATCCATGCATAAACCCCTTGAATGAATGCAGCCATATCGAAAAATACCTATACTGAAGGATTTAGAAGGAGAGATTTTGAATTTTCGCGAACATTGCAGAAATATGAACTGACTATGTGAAATTTCGGTTTAAGTTGATTCTGTAATAGCTTATTGTATTCTGTACCCTATAAATGTTTCTTTATGGTTCCGAAAACGTAACCTTGCAGATTCACACAATACATCGAATGCAGAAAAAAACAGTGTATCAGTGACCTGAGGTTACCAAAGGTGAAACCCCGTTCTACACTGTAGGCGAACAAGCAATGGTCATTTAGGTTAGAATGGTTTAATCACCTGAACTAGCTTTTCCAAAAATTTCAGTGCAGATGCAATTTTTTATAAATTTGGTGCTGCTTAATTATTGTCAGCTGTTAGGAGTCCTTCGTTCGACCAATAACATTTCAATACAAATAGAAATAATCGGTCAAATGGGAGCGTGAACAATCAACTAATCGGTCGCCTCTTTGATTCGTAAAAATATCTAGGGATGTAAAAGTTGCCTCATGATTCCTGGGCTCTGACGTATAAACTGCGATTACGGTTGCCGCTCGTGATGACAGAGGTTTTCATTATGACACAAGCAGTCCAGCTGGCTGACTGATCACGTGTATTGTATTGTATTCAAGCTTTAGATAGTTATATTCTAAGCTGTCAGCCAAAATAGACCACCTTTACAATTCTGGTAAAAACAGATGTGAAACGAACAAAAATATGTGCATTAGAAATCTCAGAACAAACGATTTTCATATTCGGTCAGTATTCGAGCCAGATAAGGTACCAAAGAGTTTCTGTATGCAGATATACGAGACGGGATACGTTTGTACTTAGTACTGGTGGAGGGGTGGGATTCGCATGCGCACAGGTCACTGTGTAGAGACTGGATGCAATCAGATAGGATATTGTCAGCAAACGTCAAGCACAAGCATCAATATGGGCATGACACATATTGCCAATCAGAACAGATTACGGAACCTCGGAGACACGGCTGATCATTGAGAGGCCACGTCTTAGCAACTTAAAAACAGCCTTCAGCAAACCAGGGGAAATTACAGGGTGGCAGTAAAGGGGTATATGGAGGACACATTGTTGAGCGAAAGCGTTTATCCTCGACAAATCAGAATAGAAGTAGCGCAGTCTTTTAATCTGAAAAGAGATAACTTTCAACTTGCGAGCAACAGTTTGGGTTTGTAAGGAACAGCAAAGGTTACTTTCAAGTGTGACACCTAAGTAACTCACATGAATGACCCTGCTCGTCGGCCTTTGACGAATCTGTACATAACCCAAGGGAGATAGGGAACGATTTGTAGTAAAAATAGGTGAAAGGGACTTTTTGGGAGTAAGATTAAGACCGGGATAAGTGGAATACGAAACGAGGTGAGATAGGTATGTGTTATATTTAACCAGTTTTGATTTTGCAATTAAAGAGGTAATAGAGATTAACACATACATTAAAAATCGGAGATCAGGAAAGCTCGTATCAAGTTTAGGGTTTGCAAGTTGTGAAAACCCTGATAGATCATCCAAGTAACTCGTGAAAAGGGTCAGACGGAAAGTTAGCTGTGTGCGGTCATCGGTGTTTAAAGTCAAGATGATATGAAGCGATGAAGCAATCGCACCGGAGAATCGGCATTCAAAACCCGTACATCGAGTGCTTACCACCCCGCAATCTTTCAAATCATGTGGGCCTACACAAACCGTGTCGACCACAGTGGATACTGGTATTTGCCTTTTTCTCAGTTGCTTTATGCGAAGGAAACGACCGTTGCTCCTCGAAAGCGAATTACTAATATCTCAATGATAGATCGGAGCTACCATAATCTGGTGGAAAAGATCCACATCAGTCCTTCGCAAATGTTTGTCCATTCCATTATACAGTGCAATACAAACCATTAATAGATAATTCCTGTTCCAGCTCCGCACAGTTATTCCTAAAATAATTTTGACAAGCTAAGAAATAATCGAAAACAACTTAACATCTAGGAAATGATGATTTCATTACCGCAGTCATCTACTGTTCATTATCCCTATTGAACGAATTCAACGAATCCGTCTCTTGAAGAAATAGAAAACAGCCATATTCACCAATCTCATTTCCAACAACTATTGTACCCGAGAACACACTACTAATCGCATCGTAGTCTGTGAGCAGGTCAAGTCGGCGTGTGGAACAAATCAAACTATGTCAGGCGGAAATGTAGTGTCATGAATCCAATCACAGAATAATGCACTACTGTCAGAGGGTTCAGCGGGATAGCAAATCTGAAAACAAAGTTCATTTCCATGTGAATGCTCAGACGAATAAGTGAGATATAAACGTGTTTGATTGAATTTCACATGAAGAAGAAATCATTTGTAAAGTGATAAGGAATCCAACTTAAATTCCAGATACTTTTGTATGATCATGCATTCCAATATTGATAACAATAATATTAATTTTAGCCTGTTAGTAATTACTGATTTAGAGACAGATTGCACCTATTCACAGGCTTTTTTTCAAGAGATTTTTGCAAATTAGTTTTAAAAATGTTTACATTACATTATTGTAAATTATTGAAAATGTACTATTACATCTATTCACTCAATCTCCGTAGAAATCAATAGGAGTAAAAATCACAACTAGTGGGTTGCAATGACTGAGTGGTATAAGCCGTCAGCCCATCGTCACGTGGTTCGTGTTTCTTTGGACCCCCGTCGGCGTCACCATAACTGCTGTCTTTCATAAGTATCTTTACTTCCTTCTTTATTTCTTGAATATAAAAATGTACAGTCAACTTTGAGGAAGGGAGCTGAGGCTATACAAAGGCTGCCTGGGGAAATACAGAAATAGGAAGACGAGTGGCGGGGGAGCGTTTCGAACACGAAACGTTCGGGTAACAATTTGGTAAACTAATCACTTGGCCACCACCCACTAGCTCATTGCTGATCGCCGTTCAATTAAACTTGGCCCCCTTCCCCTAGTGCGAGAATGCTGGCATTTAGTGTAAGTTTGTTGAGTTTGGGACAAATTAACTTGATTAACCGCAACTATTGATTTTCCATTCACAGATACGTGTGGTAGTTCACGTGCGAGTCTGGATGAGGAACACGGCAATGAGCGCGATCGGTGGCCCCTTGCAAAAGTCGGTTCAGTTTAGTTTACAGGAAAACGGTATTGTGGTGCCGGAATCAGTGATGAGTTTGTCCTACAGTATGGATCCAAGCCAAACTGCCTCGGAAGTTAGAACAGTTTATTCTCAGATGAGTTTATATTTCATAGTTGGCCTACACTTTGTTCGTCAAATTCAGTTATATATCATTCCGACTTGAGCATATTACTTAAAATTGTATTTATATTACTATATTGGACGAAATAAATAACTGAAATATTTGTCGCCACGGGGACTACAAAAAAATGAATGATCTAATTGAGGCAAGATAAAGACGAGCAAAGTGGCCAATTACATCACCTCAACAATTTACCTTTAAATGAAAGTAAACAGAAAAAGACTGTCAAAGGCTAGATAGACCAAAATGGAATTCGTCAATTCAGCTGAGTATAAGAACTGAATATTATATACCCCTGCTGGGGACTACATGCAACCACAGATTTGAGGATAATGTTTTGCAGAACTGCAAATTACTTCAGTTCAAATGATTAAAAGGATGGCATGGTAATTCTTAAAAATATACTTTCAACATAGTACGACTAGGAAACGTTGCAAACAAAGAAACTATTTTACCTGATGTAAGTTAGGAAAGAGTTATCCCACATTTAGACATAGCCATTCATTATTCGGATGATTGAGGGTTGGTGGTGGTTGAATAAGTCAGAGCTGTTCAACAACTTGACTATTCTAAGGGGAAAATGTGCTTAAAATCCAACCATGTGGTATATGGAAACAGACAAACAGCGAGGCTGACAGGCCGCCTGTCCCCTCGACTATCGAAAGACGTGACAGAAATAGGAACAAATTGAGCGACCTCACCGGATCGGAAATCAGAGTGATACTGGTAATAAAGACATACTGGAGCCAATCTCCGGCAAGAAGCTAGTGACTGGAATTAGTAGTAGTAGGCAAGGTCAAACAATTAGTGTCTTAGCTTAGGCAGACGCAGCATTCAAGAGGACAAAGTAGACAGATTGAGAGGTAGCAGCGGAATCAAAGCTGACCTTACGCGCAGCAAATACGAAGTCTGTGTAGAACAGGATGTACGAGGAAATACAAATTTGTGAAACATGCTGGTTGTCGTAAATGCATACTAAGAGTGACTAATCGGTCGTTGGAAGTAATAGATGTCGCTTTGGCAATCCCTAGGGGGACAGACGAGGACATATCGTTCAAACTCCAGGGTCGGGGCTTTGAGATGTTGTGAAGGAACAACAATCGCAATCAAATGTTTAAGCAGTTCCGGAGAACATTTAATGCGAAAAACCAAATGGCCAATAAACTCGTTTTTGCTGTTCCATAATCGTGTCAATGCAAAGCAACAAACGCGACTTATAACTCATAGAAGTTTATGATGCACTGCTTGGAGTAGTAAAGGGAAAAACAAATAATGTAGTGTGGTGCTTGTGCAAGGGAGAAAATGAGATTACAAGTTGTAGAAAACAAAAGAGATTGATAATCCCTGGCAAACAGATGCACAGGAGTTTGAGAAACATGATCAGTCACGGACGGTGCTTTAGCCGTGCGAATGGAGTTGATGCGCCTTCTGGGGAGTCAACGATACATGTGCCGTAGCATCTGATCTTGGTTCGAGACACGATCTAAAGCGCTGGTGATTGCTGGTGAAATCAGATGTGGTTCACGATGGCGATTGAGGGTGGATGATCAATAGATTGGCGTTTGAATACCGAGCGTGAAAACCATATTTGTGATCACTGCGTGGTCCCTCGCATTCGACGAGTAGACGGCATTGGTAAGCAGTAATTTTCCCATCACAAAGGTGAATGATTTATGTGGGACTATAACTATTAAAATTAGTAAGCGTATATTTGTTACCTGTGTGCTTTTGGAGGATATTCCTATAGTCTACATTCATTTCGCTTTGTCTTACAAACAAAGGCCCCAGCAATCCAGCTTCAAGGCCCTCCCGATCTTGCGGCTTTATCGGCGATTCCCATGAACTTCACACTAACCATTGATACACCCGGAGCCGGTCAGTATCCAAACACAGTACTAGAGATTGTTTTCGGGACGTTGGTTGATCCCAGCTTCACCCAGTGCACAGTCGTCAAGGGTGACTTTACGTTCGGATTCAATTTGTTCGAAATGGAGAACGAACCATTCTTTCCAAACATCTCCACGGTCAGTATTGTGCGTTTTTACTTGGGAACTGTTGTGAACACGGGTGAGTTAAACGTCATTTCACTCTTTGTTAACACGATACGAGCTTAAATAAACGCGTTATTGAACAAACATGAAGATGCTTGACGAAGATAGCGGAACACCCTGAGAAAATGTTTCAAACATTTGGCTCGAATGGTTCACCTGGCATGGGCTGAAAAGTTATTCAGTTTGTTTTTCCCCATAAACAGACATATGGCAAAGAGTCTGGCTCCTCTCGATTCAAGCTTCAATTGCGGTGGATACGTGAAACAATCACATGTGATCACGGTTTTCTGTCCAAAAAGCTTCGACCATCAAATTGTGTAGCTGTTGAATGCTTTCATACGTTTTGGTTCTAAATTCCAATTTGTGTGTGTGTGTGTAGATGTGCAATATGAACCATTGAAATAACTTTACTGCTATTTCAAACGCACAATCAGCGGGTGATATCGACTGGTCTTTTAACTGTTCCAACTCAGACGTACCATGAAACCACTCCGGTGACTGTTTTTGCGTCAACCTTATATGTTATCATTGCGGTGTGCGAAAGGAGATCCGCTTAAGTACTTTCATTCAGGTCGAGTCCGGTGAAATGCTGTTTCTCGCGAACGTAACGTTTTCCTTTGTATGTTACTTCCTTTTACTGAGCACATATTGTCACAGTTTTCAGAATGGGGGAAACTGATATTCAGAGGGCTGCTACACAAAACATAGGGGGTAGGACAAAATATAATATATGTAGAAAACAAGACACTGATGGCACAGAAATTGTTCTTCGAAAACATGGTAAGAGGGTCAAGTGAGTGAAGTTGCCATCATACCGACCGGGGGAAGTTAAATCAGACCATCACCGACTGGTAGTTTTGTATTCTATGTGTGCCCTTAGAAAGTGTTTCTAGCACCGTAGTTCATATCTTTATTTGTACAACTGTATGCCAAATAACAGGTAGTAAATAAATTACTATTATATTCACAACCTTACCTTAAGTGTGTTGACCGCTTCAAAATGATTCGGACGAAACTGAATATGTAGACGAAACATTCTGGAGGCATAACAACGACGGCTACCCTCGTACACTCAATGCTATCTTTGACACTGTTGGGTTTATTCTATAGACTGCGAGCAGTTTTTCATACATACATATATCCCAAATTGCAGCATTTTCGTTATTGTCGCAAAAAACATGATCGTTTTGTGGTGTGACATAAGTGGGATCCTCTGAACAAAGACCACGGTTATATCTATTCTGTTCTGCTGCGTATGTCTGCTCATACACAACAGTGCTTTATTGAATATGGATACACAGACACACCTCTACACCGAATATTTCTTTTGATCATCCAGGAGCAACACAATCCGTGCAAACCACAACAGCAATCGCCAATTCCGATCAAATCAATGCCACAATCACCGTCCTCATTTATTCGAATACCGATACCTCTGTTCCAATCAGGGCGATTCTGTCGATGGCTGGTGGCACATATGACACGACAGCCCAGATATTGGTCAAAACGTATGGAACACCAAATGTCAACGTGACTTCAGCGATCGCTGTGGGTTCGAATACGGTTCAGCTAGTTTATCCAGGGTAGGGAAGGCGTTTTGCTTTACATCGAATGTGTGTGCTGTTCACCATTTCACTGTTACGCATCCTGGTTGAATAACTGCAGTGACCGAATGTATCATTTTGGTAACTCGTATGTACTCGAATTGCGGGAAGTTATAATTATTTTGATCAATGAAGTAGATTGATTAGGTGAAAGTGTGGTAATCAATTTCAAACCCAAGTCAAACATACAGGTTTCTTCATATAGCTACTTTTGAGCTCTACAGTAGTATGATGCGTAATTCACGTTTTTGGTTGATCTCCGACCGTTTTCGATCGACAGTTACAAGTGGCGGGTCTATTCTTCCTTCCACCCTAACGCTTGGATTAACCACAAATTGTTCTGGGTAGGGAACATCAACCAATATCTGAGTGATTGAAGTTTCTTGGTATCTCTATTAGGGTCTATCACCAGAGCTATAGTCACCAATTGGTTCAGTTTAGGTTGTTCTATTTATCTTGTTTCAGGGACTCGATCCAAAAGCCTGAGCTGCTGTTGTCCGCTTTGAAAAGAGAAACGATTCGTACAGCAGTAGGGATTTGGCACGGTAAATTCATCTTTTTTCGTTGACTGTACGCACTCAGCCTATACTAGATTTTATGATGAGTCAATTATTTAGTTGAACACATTTATTCAGTCCGGCTTGAAAATAAGCGGTTTTGGTTAGCTGTTAATTACCTATCTGACCACAATTTGGGTTGAAAAAAGGGAACTGAAAGCGGAAATTTTTGGAAATAGTTGGTTGAATTTGTCCGAAATTGCAGTATACTACTTCGTGTAGATTTATTTGTTACTTTTAGTGTCTACGCAGAGTTTACTTCATTTTTCTGACTGAGTTCACTCGCCGGATTTCCTTGGTACTTTCCTCTGTATTGTTTCCTATCCCGTATTTGTATATTCCGGTAGGAACTTCGCATACCTTTTTGTTGTAGGTCACAAAATCTTTCACCCCCGTTGGCCCAACTTACTTTTTTAATTCGATTTGCAGAGACACATTCAATCTCACCATAAACATGACTGTGGCAGCGGGTTCTTCAAAGGCGTGCGTCACACGTAGACTGATGGTCTATCGATTCGTGTACATGGATGCGGTTACCGTTGCCGCACAAAGTGGACTTATGAATCCGATCACATCGACCACAGACCCTTCTAATGACTACTGCTTTGAATACACAGTGAGTATGAGCTAATATCTTCCGCTCTCACCGTTCACATAATGACAGCTGCATTGGATGGACATATACTATTTTTTGTTTAAGTATGTCCCCCAGCTCCTGTCGCTTCCTTCCACATAAACGTGTAGCGGTTAAATTGGAATAAAAGCGGTTGAACAGGAAAGATCCATGATCACAGTAAATGGAAGGAACCACCACAGACTGGATAGCAAACGCAAGCAAGAATGAATCCGCCAGAGGTCAAAGTTTATTTATGAATCTCAATCACGCAACTGCTATTTGTTCAACGGGATTGCAAAGCATCCGTAACGTCATATTTCTACGCATTCGGAATTTAAAGTCCTTTGCTGTGTACGTAATTCCAGGTTCAGCAGCCGATTGTGTATAGGGGTCAATACCCAGCACTCTTCAGTTTAAAGCGAAACTCTTGTAACTTCGTGTGAATTCACCAATAGCGTTCCACTGGGAAACCCAACAATATGGTTCGTCCTTAGCCGTCACACCTCACCCGTTGGACCCAGTCGATCGCAAAAGGATTTCAACATAACCAAGCTAAAGTAAGTTATGATGATGTTGGGGTGGGTTCACGTCCAAGGTCGACACCGCCCCCACCACTCACACAAAATAGCTGACCTCGGTCGGTTGGGTACGAGAACCAGTCACATCAAGGTGGGTCGGCCACTATACCCATGCCTGAATCTTCAGATAATTCGTCTCTCCAGTTGATTCAGCCTAGGCCTTAAATTACCTAGAGAGTCCATGAAGACCGAGTTTCTCCTTTCTTTGGATCAAATGTGAATGTAATGTGAGATACTACTGACAATCATGAGTAGTTCGCAAAAAGATACGCCTGGCAGTTTATTTCGACCCTCAAAAATAAACAACACCACTTAGAGCAAAATGCTGTGCTCCAGAGAATAACTGCGGACGGTTCCATACCCTGTTTGCTGCCGAAAATTGTGACGGCATGCTTCAAATAAAAATATATTGTTTTATGTTTGCCAAATTATCGATATCCTAATTGTAATCTGCAATAAACAAACAATAAACGAAATTAGGTTCGTTCACTATAGCTCACAAAGTGACTGCTACATTCTATTTGCAATGACATATACAACAACGAGCTGACACTTACAGCTTTTCCCAGAGTTGCTGAGTTTTGTCGCGAAGTTTCTCATTCCTGTTGCATGATTTCTCGTCCTTGTCTCATCAGTCCACACCGCGATTAAAGTTACCTAACCTATCCAACAAACGGGAGACCGGCCAGTTGCTACGGTGAATAAAACAATTTTTTGTTCTGGTTGTACCGGGAGATAACCAATCACAGTAATTCGTCCTTCATCCGCTGGGAGGATGATGATACTTTTGTCTATCTTCAGTGTTTTGAGTGCTTCATCTTCGTGGTTTTATATCATGTTGACTTTTGCTTTTTGTATCAAAGCCGGAACGATTTTAAAGTGTTCTATAGATTCACTGTTTTTTAGTGAATTCATTCATCCTAAAAATGGAACCCGGGTCGGCAATAAAGTTTTACCGGACAACACGTAGGCTAAAGCAACTGTGAATAGTCCGGCTTAGTTTGTGCCTTGGGGAAAGCCCAATGTTAATGCGTTGTTCACACGATGGATTTCGGGTGGGATGTCCGAGGAAAGAAACCTACACATGATGAAAGTACTAGCCGGCAAAACGTTCATACAAATGTTGACCAAACTCGTGCAACGTCACTCCCATTTTGGAAATGCATTTGAGTCTCCAATATCATACCTGTATATTGATGGGTTATAGGTGAAGTGTATTTAGTCCTTATTTTACCTCTCTCATCTATGTTGCTTTTTCTCTTCTATCACCGTTTAAATTGGCTCGATCTTGAATGTTGCGATAAAATTTGTAGTGATTTGAAAGTTACAGCTCACATTTGGAAAATATTTTACGCAAAGCAGCTTGGGAATTCACTCGCTTTAAAATGGTTTCTTTTCCACGAGAGCGGTTGTTAAGTTGAGCAAACGTATTCTAAATTGCTCATCTCTTTTCATTCAGTGCACAGTAAATAAGCAAAAAAATGGGAATATTCTACCTTAAATAAATTATTAAATTATTTGGCTATAAACTACTCACGCATTATCCATAATACTGAAAGAAGCATAAAAGTTAATCTTCGAAAGTTGACCTTGCGACTTTGTTGTTTTACAACTGATGCACAAGCAAATGTGCTGAAAATCAGGATGTTGCACGAGTTTGGTTAACATATATCTAAAGATTACCGGATATGCATGCCTGACGAGCGGCAAGAACCGCGAAACCGTTCGTGTGCTTCCAGAGACATTTTATCCAGTCATTCACATACTACTTATTATGAAATATTCTACCAAGACCATCAGGTCACGCTTTTTGTGGTTAGTAGCATCTAACCCACTTACAAAACATCGAATCATGGCATTGATTTTTCATTAGACCGGCTCTGTAAGACCTGTTTATCCAATGGTTACCCGTTGTTGCAAACAAGGTTATTGTGACGAAAATACACTTCCTGGGTACTAGTATATGAGGGAACCGGCAAGAGATTACCGGATACGCCTGTCTAACGAGCGGCAGGAGCCCCGAAGTCGGTCGTGTGCTTCCAGGGGAATTTCGTCCAGTCGTCCACATGCTATTTATTATGTATTATGTATTTCGAAGTTCGGAAAATTTGTTCGCATGCTTTATCATGGTGTGAATGGATCGAAATTTCAAGTGAACTTTGAGGAAACCAAGACTGCTAATCTGTCCAGTGGAGTCAGTTAGCCCATCCCCCCAGTTACAATCAAACTCTTCACTGCTAACTCTGCCCGGTTGTCTTATCAGACTATAATAGTTCACCTTCTGCCGAACGAGGGTTGACGGTGAAAAAATTGGTTGTTTTGGGTGGTCTGCAGACCATCGGGACCGTAAATCTTTTTAATGTTGTTAGCCATCAACTACTTTAGAATTTCCTTGGCTATGACGAATAGGGAGGGTTCAACATTATGTTTCGTGGTGCTTGATGCTAGTTGCCTTTTAACGATACTTTCGAATAGAAAAAGATTTATTCAACTCTTTGATTATGCAAAGGAAAGAAGATTGTGTCCGCCCAGGGAAAAATTAGTGCCAAATGTTCAACATATCAGAACAGACGTTATGATACAAATAGCAACGGAAGGGGAATTTCGATTACCAGGTTCAAATTCATTACCAAAATGAAAAACATTAACCNATTACCAAAATGAAAAACATTAACCTTAGGGATTCAAAAACATTGTCTAAGGTAGGATAATAGAGTGCATGACACACGGTGGGAACAGGAGCTGGAGATTGCAATTTTAATACACATTGGCAAGGTCAAAAATTTGTTTAATATCTTCAGTGGAATTCAATAAGAGCCGTGTACCTTGTTTGGTGTATTACAATTTGTTACTCAGTACCTAGACCGGAGAACGGGTTAAGTGGATTCAAGCTGTATAGCTCTGGTGGTTGCTGCAGAATATATCCCTGAGGCCTATCCATGCGAAATCATTATGATTAGCTGAAGTTATTTATTTTGTAAATTTCTACACCCGATCTTCACATCCCGTACAAAAATGAACTCTGGAACGGAACTGCCCAATAATTTGGTTCACTCAACATATTTTCGTTGAATACACAGAATGTTACGCAGCTCAAAAGTGATACTCTGCGGTCTTTTATTCTGATTCATTAGGCAGTAACTTTGTGGCGATGGAAGCCTATGGTCGCTCTATTGTTGCCGTTTCTTCGTTAACCAGAGGCTACAATCCGCATAAGAAATACATTTTCACACACAAAAATACTTTTGCCTGCTCTATTCTAAGACCTCCGGATTGACGTTTGGTCAGTTTGACTCGGTCACTTTTGCCGTTAAAATCAAGGACAATATTGCTCTATCGAAAAATGCAGTTCAAGCATCCGTCACGTTTCCTGTGGAACTGGTTTGCATCACTGACTCTCAGTACGACCCAACTAGCCCAAATGTGACATCGGGAATGCGTCGGTTTTTGACAATGTCGTCACTTATGCTAATGAGTTCCTCTCAGAGCGGTGAGTTTTCTGTTTGTTTGAACAAGTGACACCCGATAATCAGTGTCGGATGCAATTCGTTTTATTAATGATAGGTTAGGTGGTAATGTTTTAGCAAAATTGATGTCCGTTTTAACAGTAGAGAATTTTGAAATATAAATATTCATTTACAAAACTTCAATTACATCCAGGCGATTGCATGAATGACCTAGGAATGGCAAGTGAACTGATGATCAGAGATTGCCAAATCACTGCTTTTACAACACCACAATCAATGTACTCCGTGCAAGCAGGACGGTATGGATCCGGCATGGGATGGAAATCGCCAACTCGTGGACAAATCTTCTACCAATTTCGTTATATGACTGTGCTGTTTGGAGAGATGTTTTATNTGGCACAACTTCGATTCAATCTTCTGGATCCGACCAATCAGATTCGTGTCATTCAAATTTTCGGAACCCTTGATGGCCGTGCTTACCATTTGCATGAGGAAGTAAGTGTCAATTTACTAGCATATCGGCGTAAGGTTGAAAGCAGATGGCATAAAGAGAGAAAGTGGATACCCTCGTGTCAAGCAGAGATGAACGCTACCAGACGCGTCTCCGGGTTGTGGATAGGGAGATACCTTCATCTAAGAAGGTTAGCTGTGGATAAATAGTGGCATGCCACAACAAATAAGCAATCGCGAACAGACAGTGGCGGCACTACCAGGGTGTGGTGGGTTTCAAGTTGGTCATCTGGCTCCTGTTCAAAAGTAGCCTAAGCCCAATGACGATTTCGTGACGAAGGTCGATGTGACTGGAGCCGGCTTATCTCTTACAAGGAGTCAACCGTATCAAAGTAAAGTGAAGCAGAAAAGTAAAGTGGGAATCAGTGTGAGAGCGATATATATATACACCAGGTGGTTCACTAAGCCGGGAATAAAATGCTGAGTAGAGTTTTCTGCTGCTGTTTGCACTTTTATCCCAGGAATCTGTGACCCGAGTGGTAAAGCATGATCACAACGCTCTGAGTTCATTCAAACACACCCTTTGTCAGTGGTGCGGAAAGTCGACCGTTTGGTTTTCGAACTTCCGTTGCTGGTGAAAAACAAGTCCCAGTTGTCAGTTATTACAAGATGAGTATAACGAACTTAACGAACCGAAAGAAAGCGCCACTTTTGAGTGTTCGAGAAACATGAGACTAAGTCAATAATCTCATTCTGGCCATGTGAAAAGCAAAGCACTTCAACTGTGAAAAAATGCCCAGAGCGTTTTCCAACTTTATCTGTGAGTGAGTCTAGGAGGACGCCAGTGATGACGAAAGAGTTGGGAATTAAGTTGAAAACGCTTGTGTAACTTGTAATTTTAAAAACACAGTGATGCCAGCACAGGTGATTTTACAATCGATTGTAAAATCGCCTTGATAAAGATTATCCACGGTAACCGAAACATCGACTTATTTTCACCTGTACCAACATCGTTGTGTTTTCAAAAGTACAACTTAAATGAAACATAAATGAAACACATGGTGCATCGGTTTTTTGATACACTCCGAACGTCGTTTGGATCTGACACTATGAAAACGCTTATGCATTCGAACGCCCAACCAAGATCCGGGATGAAAAGTTTCATTACTTTCCAACTGTCTGGTGGGTGAACATTTAGCTTATTGGGGAAAAGTAAATCAAAATTTTTGATATACCCACCTCTGGATAACTATTTTACACAATTTTAATGGCATAATTGCGGCAAAGATGTATGTAAAAAAAGCTGCAAGCGAACGCTTTACGCATTCATACTGCAAATTAAGTTGTAGGGTCACTTTAGTGCCCCACATTCCCCATAGCAAATTCATACACATTATCAGGTAGACCACTTATCTATGGACAACCTTTCTTAAATAAAAATTAAGACAATTAGTTGAACGCTTTTTGATTGAACTCCGAAAATAACGAACCACATGCAATGGAACTATGCTTATTCATTAGAGAAGAACAGTATTTCACTTGGCCACTCAACAGGTAACACTCGTTAGTGGTCATAGCAATTGTTCAACATGCTGTCCTTTGCTTTCAACATGTCTATCTAGTCGCCTTAATGGGCTCACAAACCTTGTCCCTGTCTTTATCCATGGGATTGTTTTGCGATGCACTAATCATATAATTTTCTTTCAGTTTCCTCAAGAAATGCCTCTGGGTAATGCAGACAGAAGACTTCCACAAAGACAAATGTAATGGCCTCAAATCTGGAGTTCTAAAGGGTGTAACACAGGTCCTTCTTTGTCAATTCATTTTCGATCGAATATTTTGTTACCGTTACAATAATGGCAATTACATCATCCTGATTTAATCTACTGGGTTGACAGCGTAGAACGTAACTATTTGGACTGTCGCTTGACATTTTATGACATAGAATGTTTGATGAGATTGAGCTATATGTACTGTATCCGGTGAATGCAGTTGATGTCCGTGTTTTTTGGTGCTTACCTTCGATAACTTAATTAATATCTTTCCAGAATACAGCCCGAATTCACCCATTCCAAGTCAATCCCAGAATTTCCATTTGGATTTTGCTTTAGCTGAACTCCATACGCGAGTGATAATGAACTAGTCTTGATGGTGGATCCACCTTCATAGGTGAGTAGGTGTGAATGCACCAGTGAGCACGTACTTTAATTCACGCTACTCTTTCAGAGGATTCATCCCCTTTACCAGCAATCGATGTCTCTGACAAGTGCAATCGGTTGATTTTGGAAGTATCGCATGACCTTTCCATACGCCGACCATGCAACTTTGTTTCAACAGGGATAAGAGTTTGTACCGACGGGGNCGACGGGGAAGACTGGTGGATTCACAGAAAAACTAGCTGAACTATCTGTTTTAGTTTTTCGCTACTTTTCGAAATGATTTCTGGGTGCGGACCAGAAGGTAATGTTACCAAGTTGTTGCCTCAGACGTTAGGTTCGAATCCCACCACCACTGCCGCCGCCGCCATCGCCGCCGTCTGACTTTCTCCATTGTGTATGGTATGGCGATAATTCGATTGAAGATCGTTTTCTAGCGTATTTCACTTCTGTAAGACCGCCGTCATCACGAGGAGGCTTGATTGCTTTCAGTGGAGACTGTAAACTCAAATTTCAACGAGGCATTTCAAGAGAAGCCTGAAAAGCAAGATCCCGTTTAAAATGCATCCTACTCTTGATCACTTTTACGAGAACATTTATAATGAGCAATAAAAAAGAAATGATTCAAAGTTATAACACCTTTGCGAAGTCGATCATTCGTGATTGTTGCCAGAGCAGTTCACCTTATGGAGTTAAAATCATATGGTGAAGCGTAAACTGAAAAGTTTGGAAGCAATGTCCAGCTGCCTCGACCTAGTTGTTTCGCATCAATAGAGAGAATCCATCGATCCCCCTCACCCTGCTTATCGAACTGAAGACCTCACAGTTCGACCGAAAGCATTCTACCCAATCAACTAGCGAGTAGCTAATCAAACCATTTATGCACGATATAGCACAACAGAACCGGGTCAAAACGGCTGCACGGTGCTCCTCAGTGTTTGAGTTCACGCCTCATTCGTTCTGTCCACAAAGAAATGAACCCTATGGTCAAACCATATCCTTCACTACTCTCATGCGGAACTTGAATCCTTGGAGAAAAGAAGCATCCTATTGTGTATCTCAGAGTTAAACTGATAGGCCCATGTGAAAGAGCTGTTAAGGAGAGGTCTAATGGTAAGTACAAACTTAACCAAAGGATCCAGAAAACGGAGCCATGTCTCCACCAACCTATGGGATTTAGCACGTCCTATCTATATGACTCACCAAAGGTTCCCAAGCCTGGATCACCTCATGCCTCATCCTATCAATGACAAATAAGACATTTAACAAAATTATTCAGTGCATAGCAAAAAGCAATAAACTCTCACTTCAGAGAATCTGAAAATGCCTTTACTTGAAAGAGATCAAAATCAATGGAAATAAATGTTTTTTTTTGTCCGACGTAACCTCTTAATTTACCAAGTTTCCACTGATCAGAATTAACACAGGAGGAATACACGTAATCACTCTGACAAAGGCACGAGCTGTACATTTAGGAATAGTTCATGTTTCATGATGCCTACTACACATTGGATACTTGTCTGGTCGTCATTCCACATTAGCCGCGGCCGCCGCTGCCACCAACATCACCACCACCACCACCAACAACAATAACATCATCGCCATCTCCATTGTCGGTGTCGTCGTACAGCGAAATACAGTGAAGCATTTCTAACAATTACAAATGAGCTTTATCCAAACGTTTCCGAAAACATATCCATGGAATACTAGTTCCTCAGAAGTTACGCAAGTTAAAACTGAAACGGCTGAACCGTCCAAGCAGTTTTTGACACCTTTCTGGATGAACTATTGCAATTACCGGCAACGATATTGTTGAACGTATGATTCTTTTGGGATAAGGCCGACCATTTTGGCGCATCCAACGAAGTAGTAGCAGCATTGGATCAAAACCGCAATTCGGCATGATCCCGAAAGAAATGAGTGTCGAAATTCTCGGTTTTATTGGTGTTGTGAGATACTAGTCACAATTGTGAGTAGTTCGCTAACTGATGCCATTGGAGGTTTCTTCCAACGATCAAAACTTAACAAGACCATTCGGAGCTAATTACTGTGCTCCAAATAACAACCACAAACCTTTCCATTCATTACTCTATGTGCTGTCGGAAATGGTGATGACATGTATAAAATGAGATGACTTATTATATACATACCTAATTATTGATATCCTAGCTGTAATCCACAAAAAGCAGCTATCCCCGACCAGGCCTTTTGGCATTAAAGCAATGATAGTGAATAGGCCCCTTAAAATGATAACCTAAACGGATTTAATTGAACTAGAACGATACCATAGAAACTTCTCATACGGGAATTTCCACGATACAAAAACAAAGAAGGCAAATTCAAAAGAAGACTTTAATAAAGCTACCTTCGTGTTTTGTTAACACAGTTTTGATAGTCACCGATTGCGTGATGAACTATGTGGTGCGAAACAGATCACATTAAACTTATCATTGCCATTTCCCAATTTCCAATTCCATTTTTCCACGGTGAACGTTGGGCTCTGATGCAGTTGGTCGTAGCTTAGACCAAATAGTGAGAATACATGTTTTTTAAAGATTATTTACAAGCAAATTTATTAAACAATCCCGACCACTTTAGTCCCAGCGTTTGGAATCTAATTCTATCAGTATCAGAAAATTACCACTTATAACACCGATGACAAATGAAAAATGTACTCCGTATCGTACATTTGAGGTACCTGGGGGCTGTACGTAAGATCTTTTGAAAGAGAATCACCAAGCACTAAAAGAACAACATCAGCCACTTGCGAGATTGTCACCGTTTATACTTTGGAACTAAACGGATGGGAATTTTATGTTTCCATCTGTTATGAAGGTGAATGGCTCACATCACAACGGATATTTGAATGCCTTCTTATCCATAATCCATTCTCAGAAATTCGTTGAACACCGTATGTGAACCAGCCCTTCGGCAATTCTTATCGGTCTCTAATAAATCTGCTTTTTCACAAAACTCCCCATCTCTTTGCTTTGTGATGTAATCGCAAACCTCGCAGGGTGACATATTTTACGAAAGTGTGGATTCTGGAATCTACAATCTGGTATCGAAAATGCAAGCTCGAGGTTTGCGTATTGTGCTGAAAGAACTACAGGACAATAATCGTGAAGCTGTCCTGGCTGTGGGTTTGTTCGGATGTATCCATGGTGAGGATCTGAACACATTTGGTGAGTTCACAAATCCCCAATCAAAATGTGTGGCAGGGAGGCCGTTTGATTGAGTAATTCCTCGTTCCCAGCACTAGGTCTGTTGTTTTCAGGCATTTAGTAAGAGCAGATATAACCCCAGAATATTGAAAATCGGTTCTCGTATCTGGGGATGGACTGAATTAAGTTTTGTTTGTTCACTGAAATTACTACTTTGTCTGCGAACGTTTCATCCCCAGTCGAGGTGACGTTCTCAGTGATAACCCCCTGAATTGAAGATTATAATGGAGAAAATCAAATATCTTTTTTTCACTGGGTAAATAATCAGGAAAGGATTTTGAGGTATCCGTTTTGTAATTGCTAATAGATAGCGCTAAATAGAGATTGACTTAAAACGTGCGTGTCACCACTCGAACACAAGCTTTAATAACTTGCTATTCGTAGTCAATGTGGTCAATGAGTAACAAAAATAAAATTTGAATTAGGTATTGTTTTGTTCTGCCTCGGCGTTTCTTGGACCTGAGCGCCTCTTGCTTTGGTCCACAACAATAATAAAAGAAAGAGAACACCATTCGCGAACTACAGTCAGTGTCTTCTACGGTCACGATGCGATACGCAAATATGACCGGTTAAGTTGGGCATATCGGAACGACGTAGTGAAGTACCCATCAGATCCCGCCCTTAACGTACCGATTAGTCGATCAGACAACAGATATCTGATTCGTCCTGGTCACCCAATCTAGATTCGTCTCGCCTTGAGCCTCGAGAAAGTGTTTGGTGTGAGGTAGATCCGTGAACGGTTAGACGGGCTCTTTGAGCTCCATACTAATAGGAATAAATGTGTGAACAATAAGCTACCGGACACAACGTGGCACCGTAGCTATTGAACAGCAGTCATTCCAACAGAAATAAAATTGGCAGTCAGCTCATAGTTACTTGTGAGTAGTGGTGTGAGATAAATGATGTTGATTTGATAGACTATCCTTCAGACTTTATCCCCTTCCATAATCCATTCAACCAATAAACGCGCAGTAAATTTGAGACGGCTGTTTTCCATGTTCGAGTTTGTCCGTGGTACAGTTCCTCCGGATAGTTGCACTGCACACGGGTGGTGGTGGTGCAGCGGTTTAGCCGCTATCTTCGGCGTGATTTGGACTCTATGGTCCGAGGCTCCCACCCCGCCACCATCATCCGACTTTGGTGGTAGGCAGCTATGCTGTCTTCCGGTTCAACACCACGCTTACGTGGCCTTATGTGGTTCGCCACTCCAAGTCCCGGGGCTTGAGTTGCCGGTTTCCATCATTGAGCAGCAGGTCCCGGTGACTATGGGGTTCGCCTCCATACACATACACATGTGTGACTATGGTAGAAAGATGAACGCAGATGACACCAACAGCTCATCCGCAGTAAATGTTACTTGTTAGTTTTCATTATAATCTTTGACTGTAGAATGCACCTGAAGAGGATACAGCAACATTTTTCCGGAAATAAATTGTGCAACACTGTGCTACTGTGTTCTTTATTCAAATGGAAACAGTTAACTCAAAACTGTAATCTTACATTGATACATATATTTACAGATGGTATTAACTACCGACTGCTTATTATGTACCGCATTCATCCCCAAATCGTCCACTAAATCACACAGATTGTTATTACTTTAGGATGCAGAAGTTTACTAGGTTCATTAATCTAATTTCCCGCTTTTCTTGTAGATCCTTGTGGAGTGTCCGCATATAGCTTGGAATCTGTGAATAGCTACCTACCTTTACCATTCACCTGGGAACCACGTGTTTTCCTCTATAGCAACAATTTATTTTTTTTTTGTGATTTACGACCTGATGTACCGATGCTGTTCGAACGACTTCAACGATGCTTTAGGATAAGTGACAGTAAACCAAAGCAACTAACTGGTAAGTGACTGTTTGAAATCGATCAATTTATTTTAAATTTCACAATAGACTTAATTTCATATCGTTCGCATCTTCTCTGGTTGTTGTTCTCTCATCGTACTGTACAGCATACATGAATGAGAACATTTAGATATTCCTTTCAGTTACACATGACGTGGAGGCCGGCAGATATTTGGTGAGGTTATGTTGAGTGGTTTGAATGTTTTCCCATCTTCAGTTTAGGGTTAAAAGATGACCTGGCCATGAAATCTATCTAGGGGTGGGATTTATGACCACACAACTTTCAATCGCCCATTGAATACAGCTGATACTACACGATGCCTTTCGATGCTGTTCCTTGTTAGACTTATACAAGCATTAAAGCAGTTTAACTCAGCACAATATAATATGAAGTTAAATAATCGGAAATGACAAAGTTGAGTTTTTGTTTGACAAAAGTGGATTGGAAAAGTTAGTTCCAAGAAGAAGATAAGCGATAATATTTGAAATCGTCATGATCAATCACTGGCTGGAATGGTTATTGAGTATAAAATGTGCCCACTAAAAGGCAAAATTCTGCATGAATTTTGTTATAGTTTTAGGGCGATCAATCGAAGAACTTCGTGCTAGGTTAATAGACGAAAGTGGTTTCCCACATTCTACTGGCTCTGTTTGTGTATTGAATCTTTCGTTATTTTGCCTTTATTTATAGTTTGAGGACAGTTTATATTGACCGCACGATTAAACGCTGAAGAAAACGGATTCGCGTCTACCATCCTGTCTGACCAGATGCCGAAACTAATAGATGAAACAATTCACGTGGTTGCGTGAATTTAGCTTTAGACTAGAAGGTCAGGTTTATTGTTATGTGATAAGTCCGACGGGGGCGACGGGGAGAACTTCTAATTCACTAACCCCCGCCCCCCACCCAACTCTCATCCGCGCAAACGAGCCAAATTACTCGGAACGATTCGAAGTAACCGATGAATCGGAGCGATTGGACGGATAAACGAACCCGTGTTCTGCACCGGATTGACGTCCGATGACAGAGTGACTCGCAGATACTGAACCCCAAATCCGCGTCAGAACACGAGGCTGAAAAATCTACGTGTACTATTGCATAACCAATCACGAATTATTCGAAATACAACCGTATACCTCAAATTAGGGCAACCGGGTCTGGACAAAACAATCGGTTCGACAAGACACGGGCAAACATGCCAGGAAAACACTGTCTCGGAAATCCGAGGAGGAATGCGATGTAGATTTAGAGACAATGCTATTTAAAGGGTGGTGAGGACCAATCACAGAGATCGGATAGCGAAATGACACCAAAGTCGGCGGGGGGCGACAGACGGCAACCGAAATCACGGTGTAATTGAGAGAATAGACAAGGAATATGAGGAGGGTGTCTGGGGTGGTTAAACACTGTCGGTAGCATGTGTACAGAAATAACTAATTACGAGAAAAGGATGAACACTCACAACAGTGAAGACGATACGATAATCATAGTGAGTGGGTGATGAACAGGTGACCACAACAACACGAGGCAGTTTGTATGTCGGGTCTAGATATCTGATACCGATGATGGATTACGATAATAGGACAAAAATTACGACAATCATCACGAAACAGTTTCCGTGCGGAGTGGAGATGAAAGATTACAGTAAGAGTTGGACGAAGAAGAGGTCACGACGATTATTACCAAACAGTTTCCATGTGTGTGGGTGGGGGATGATAGATTACGGTAACAGGTTGAATGAAGAACGGGTCACGATAATTAACATGTATGTTGCTATGTGGAGCGGTTAGGTAATCATAGGGGAATTACGGAAACCTGCAACTGAATGGCCATGGAGAGGGAGCGCAGCGAGTTCCGATCCGGTGTTCAAAAGTCACCAAACTGGGAGTTGGTTAGGACCGCCCATGAATTGTTGGGTTTTTAACAGAGTATATGTAGGTCCGCTGTACGTAATTTCATTCTTACAATAAAGCTTCTCACATTCATTGTCACGAAATATCGC
>UZAN01039816.1:48301-67467 GCA_900618425.1 Echinostoma caproni | reverse complement strand
TCATCATCATTATCATCATCATCATCATCATCATCATCACCATCATCATCGCACAGTGAAGCGCAGTGAAGCGAACTTCACTGATAGCTGAAAAACTCACAAGGCATGCATTTCAAATTTGATATCGGGACAGGACCAAACTATCCAGGATTCACTTGTGATTTTCGTTCCCCTCCTTGATATCATTCGATTAGTGAAATATGTTGCGCTATATTACCATAATAATCACTATTGGAAAAAAAGCCTGCTTGGGGTTTTGTTACGCCAAACTATCACCGAACATGGTCGCACGATGCATGTCCCCACGATCCCAGTTAAAAGACTGTTGCGAACAGTGCAAGCCTTTATTGGTGGTGCCAACCAAACGCCGATGGAGAAAGGGGTAGAAACAAGCTGTTTATATGGGGTTGATCGTAGTCTAGTCCTTTTTCTGGAATCAGGGCTACGCGGGGAGGGATAGAGAGAATGGAAAAATTGGGTTGCCGTTCTCTGAGCATCGCACTGACGACTACGTATTCAGGACCTTCGAGAGAACGCCGACACTTTATCTCAGTGGCAGCTGATCCCAATCCATTTCAAATTCATACCGCGAGAATTCTCAGGGCAACTTTAGGCTTCCTTTGACACTGCTTTTGCTTTTACTTTTAGCATGCTCCTTCGAATGTCTGGAGCAAATTGAAGTTACATGCAACCGATTTGATGAAACAGTTTAGCTCTACTAGGATTACTGTTTGAAACCTAATGAAAACGTATTGTACTGCGTACTGTAAACATTTCCTACAGGAATTTGGTACTTTGGTCATTGAAAATGGAACAAGTTAAACTATTGAATACCCCTGGATATTTTAAGAAGCTGCTTCTCACTGAAATAATCCTCACTCCTAACTGATTTCATGACACTGGTCGTTTATTTTTGAGTTTCCTCAATTCTCTTTACTAATCAGACATACATACACGTGCATGCATATACCGATATGGCGCTGAACTAGCCATTGGTTGTACAAACACAAAATAAGAACGAAACGGAATAATAAGTAGTTTTTCTAATAGACGGAGGGAAAGAAAGAAGTATTCGTTGCTTCTTTACTGTGCGCAAGCACTGGGATTACACACAGTCAAGCTAAAGTCAGTGGTTACGGAGAGCTCCATTGGGAATGGGATGCAACACATTGATCTCAAATTAACAATCAATATCGGACCTTTAATGAATAACGCCCTAGTGAAGTGCAGTCATGTTTCAACTGTAACGTTATTGGCACAACACCACCTCGTCTTCCACAAATAAATACATCATAGGAATAAAAGTGAAGTCGAAACACCATATGTAGTTACTGCAGTGTCATCTGAACCCCAGACTGTCGGAAACGAATACTTCCACTTCGGAATGATCTATCTCGGCGCACTCTATAGTGAAGGTTTGAGCGGGTGAGGATTGGTAGGTGACCATTAAATTCGTCTTTGGACAACCTCTGAAGTGCATGTGACTACTTAGATGCCTGGTTTGCAGTCATGCTCACTTTTCAACACTGTATGGTAATTCTTGTCCCATCGACCTCCTTCTCTATAATTTACAAATTCTAACCTAATAAAAGAATTTAGGTGGCTGTGAAGTATGACGAATTGAAAATTATTTTTAATTTATCGCTGGAGTTCCGGTGGTTTCTTTATCGTATCAGACGGAACCACCGATTTGGGCTCTTTGCAGATTCACATATCGACCTGCTGCAGTATTTTGAATGGCTGAATGAAAATACATGCTCGCTATACATATTTTTATTTAGATTGGACTAGACGGCAATAATAGTGCCATGAGATAAAATAGATTCGATGAATATAGAAACAGTGTCGCGGTCATTCGAATAAGAATTATACGTTATTAGAATTTTGGAGGCAAATCCGATACCCTCAGAGTAGGGTCATTGACAGACAGGATGATACGGCCACATGTCTGCTTCCCAACTCTCTATCCAAGTAACTCCATAACTGTTTTCTCAGAGTGATCCCGTTGTGTAAGCGCATCAAATAAACAATTGCCTTGAACACCGAAGTATAATTAACTATAGACACTGACATGTAATTCCCAACACGCCATTGTTTCTTATTATCTATCTAAATCTCAAATACCAATAGTTGTCACCTCACTGGGCATTCATAACTATGAATCACAAGGAATTCTTTCGCTGTCCGGTGGCTTTGTTTCATGAACATTTACAGCAAACCCTCTTAGGGCCTTCGTCGTCACTCAACCATATAACAATATTTACCATATTCTTTTTGATGATCACCAGTTACTGATGATTTCCCATTTTAATATCACCGCGGGTGAAATCTTGTATCGCATTCTTGGTAATTTTTCATATATTTAATCCATGAATTCTCACTGCGTCTATAAACGTGCCTGTCCGGATGGATAAAATTGCAGGATGAACCGGCAGTCATCAAATGTGAGATTAAAAATTAAAATCCATTAATGGGGTCTCGTGTTAGGAAAAATAGCTTGCGTTTGGCGCTCCATTGATCTTTTATAGTGACAAACATGTGGTGAGAAGATACCTGCTTCTGCGGAGTAGGATTTATTGGTTGAACCGTGAGACACCAAGGAGCACCATCCTAGATTATTGAATCAGGAACAGAGAAGAACCGCGTTCACAATAATTACCAACCATTCTCAATAATTTGTGGTCAAATTAACGTTACGCGAGAAATTCATATCCCTAATTTGGCAAACAATCATAATGATTGCATGCCTTCCCCGCACTCACCCCCACGCACGCACACACCTCGGGGGCCCAGAAATGGCTTGTAAGTACATTGATCCTATCATGGCCACCAATCTATAATGTGACGTAACCGCTGTTCGTAAACTTTCATGCATCTCCTCAAGCATTCAACACCATTCACTCCTACTCACCTGTTATACATACGTGCGTACACAAAGAGTGCAAATAACAATAAACGAAATTACATCGTCTAATTACAAACTCTTCCGCCGTTTTCAAAAGTTGTTTGTTCTCACCACCTGATGAGTCTACAGTGAAGTGAGCTGCATTTAACCGGCCAATGTAACATCAAAAATCTCGTTCGTCAACCTATTTTCCCATGCTCATCCAAGCGGGATTGTTTTCCCATCTAAAAACTCAACCTTTGAAGAAAGACGACTATTTTATCATTTCATTCTTTGTAGGATTTCTCAGATGAGTAGTTCACAGAATTGGAATTCTACTTAACTCCAAACGCGGTGTATTATGGCCAGTGGGTCCGATAAAATAATTTCTATCGATTAGCTCGCAAAGTTGATCCACTTCAAATGCTACTGAACGGACCACGTATTCAAAATAAAAAAGAAACTCCCAGCAGCGCCTAATGACGACAGACAGAACAGCTGAACTTCTAAATTTCGACGGCCCTGGATTTTTCTGTCGATTGCGCTCTTTCGCAGAACACTAAGATTTCGCCGTTGCCATTCTATTTCTTTCACTTCCCAAAGAGGACCAATGTATCCGAAACTGGAAGATTAATTTCAGTTTTCACTGGAAGTAGACACTTGCTCAAACGAGACAAATAAATAAAGCAACATGGCCGTTGATCCGCGTGATATTTATAATACAGTTCCGAAAAAAATAACAAGGTTATTCATTATTAAGAAAGAAACAATTTCTTTTTATTACAATAAAAACGAACGAACACAAATGCGTGTTTTGGTGATCGAACCCTCCGAGATAATGCCAGCTAAGTGATTATGCGATCAATCAAAGACAATGCATTTCAAGCAAGAGCTCGGTGACGCGGAGAATACGAATGGCGATTGGTTGATACCCGTTTAGCCGACAATCTTTTCCTGTGCATATTATTTTATCTCACTGATCTCATTCAACGACTGAATCATCACCTTAGTGGTCTTATTCCTGCTTGTTGCTGACGAGAGATTTCGGCAGCCGCTACTATTGCGATTGTACCATTGGATTTCTATCGAGATTGCTGATCTGTAATTCGTGATTCCCGATTCGTGATTCAAGACTATAGTCGGAGTATTACGTTCCGTCATTCCTATAAACCTGGTATATTCGTTTCTGGTTTCAATGTCTAACAAAAGGAAACAAATCACTTACTAAATGACTTTGAGCACGATTTAAAATCGCGGTTGAAAACATTGTTGACCAGAGATGTTTATTGTTCGTTTCATGTTAGATTTAGGTCCGATGGTGTCTCAGATCGTCACTTACGTGCCCAGCACGAACACACTGTTCGGCATTGGAATGGACGGACAGAGTTTGGTGCAAAGCAATAATACTGGATCCACGTGGAATGGGATTTCCATAGAAGTCTATCGTTCTGCCCTGAGCAAATCTGTGGGATCAGTAAATGCGACTGTCGTGCCTTGGTTGACAATCAACATGCAGTTTGATATCAACACACACGGAGAGGATTGTTCGGCGTATCAAGCTGGAAACTGGAACAGTGAGTAGTGGATTGCCTATGGACAGTACTCGTAATTTCCGCCTAATTGCACTTTCAAACTGAAGCTTGGTTTTTAAATCGTCAGTCTTTCCAAAGCACGATTAGTTCCACCATAAGTCGCTGTGAATTTGTCAGTCGGTGTATTTTTCGCAATTTACATCACTCCTGTTGTTTTCCCGGTTCCCTTGAATACATACTATGGTTCTGCACTGAGGTGCATAGATAATATGCCATTATTTGATTAATGCAATCTTATGGCACACTGATCCATAATCAGCAACGCCATCTTGATGATGTTAACATTTCGATACTGAGTTCCATTGACATCTGACCTATCACCCTTCACTTCAACCTGGAAAATACTCCCAGGTAATTGCAGTCCTCCATCAAAAATTGAGTCTTCTTGAAAAGTAAGTTATCTAAAAGGGCACAATGTCTCCTACCTAGATGAACTGTTTCTTCCGCCTTCAAATATGGAGATTCAGATTTATTCATGGGGTTGAAGAAAATCCTGAGGTCCACTGGGGATCGCAAATAGATTCCATCTGAATGGTGGGAATCGATCATTTTGCCGATTCAGAAGATGAGAGATCCTCTGGTGTAAACCACGAAGGAACTATTTTATTGACGTTACCTCTCGAGGGAGGGCATCATATCTTGTCGATTGTATGTTGCGCGTAAAGAGTGCGCACGTGAGACCTGATCGATGTTTTTTCGACCACATCTAAACTGTTTACCAAATTCTACAACTCAACGTAACGGTTTGATTGTTTGATTATCCCTTACCCTTCGGTGCGAATTTAACATATAAATTACCTTGCTACACTTCACTTCTGTTAGTCTCAATCGCAAAAGTAAATCCGCTTCAGTGTTGCACAGTTTACTCACCAGGCACATTTTGCTCATTACCAGAATGATACTAAGACTGACTCAAAAGACTTCCGTTGGTCAAATCCTCAGTAAAATAAAGGCACGCCATGCCCTGGATAATTGGCGCGACCTCTTAACTGAACCACGAGGATGCGCTACTTACCCACACAGCCGACCATGTGATTGCTACAAGTGAGCGGAAAATTGTATTCTGTAAGTCCCACACCGACGGAGGCCCTGAGTTAGTAGTACATCTGTGTCTGTATGGGCTTGTATGCAAAGATGAAGATCAGTGTCGTAAGTCATCTGGACTGATCATCCATCCATCTTGCATGCGCTTCATGTGGTCAAGATCACCTAATCCGCAACGTATGTCAGCCATTCGATCTGCTATAGCCATGCTCGGTTTTCACTTACCGCGTGCATTTTGAGTTCGTTTAATTCCTCTGCTGCAACAAAAACATGTGCGTTTGATCTTTACTTTCCCTTTTCTATGTTTCACGCCCTCCATTACCCGACCGTGCTATCGATCGTTGTACATTCAATTAGTTGCCCCATCAACAACTTTAAGATCTCTCTATCCTGATAATTTGGCCAAATAAGTATCACATTTCGTCCGGAAAATTGACGGACGCATACCACGAAAGACGTTAACCAATCAGACTGGGTCAGACGTGGACGATACCCCGATCACACGGCTTAGGATTAATTTCGCTAATTAGCAATTACTACTTCCTATATTGAAAATATGCAGTTTATTTATGCGAAACTGGAGGATAGTTTCTTCACTTTCATCGGACCGATTATTTTCTGTTTTACCGCCAGTTGTTATTTACCAATCAGCGTGTATGCAGACATAAGTTATCTTGAACAAAAACGCGAACAAAATTCACTGTCTTTTCAGGTTTGTACTACGGTAAAACATAAACATATGGAGGAAAATTGTAAATCCATTGATTTTTGATGAATTCTGGTAAAAAATGGACCCATACATTGATCTCATTGGTAGCGTTTCATGGGACGCTCGTCTATACAGAAGAGTTAGGCGTGAACAAAACCAACAGATTCATGATTCTAAAAGCCATTACTTTGTCAACCTGGAACGTATTCTTGATCAAAGGATTATTAATTTAAGATTGTTTTTGAATGTTTCTTTTTTCAACCCCCTCCCTGACAGTTTGTTACGATGGCATTTACTTCGGTTCGGAGCTGATTGTGGATTGGAATACAGATTGCCCTGACTTCCGGCTTCTTTTATCAGCGGAGTTGTGAAGCATAAATGGATGCTTCATCGGAAATTTCATTTTTAAGCCGATAATTCAACTCATTTCTCTGGAAATGTGCATACATTTAAATAAAGTACTTCATTTCGTCAATCAATGAACAAATAGATGTTGTCTCATGCACGATAGTAGCATATTATTTCAGCCATGACGTTTTTGAAAATTTCCGAATTTGTTGTGGAAACCTTTGTCATTTGAAACCTTCACTAGTTCCTCCCATAATTTTACTTCGAAACAAACCGTTATCTGAAATAAAGCTTTACTAGACATGTCGTCTTTTTTTAAATTTTTCATGTAACTGTTGGTTTCACAAACTGCATAGTGTTTTTGCACATACCCAAAGTTTTGATTAGGTTCGCAAGGTAATCAAAACTTGGCCCCATTACAGACAGTTCATTTCTCTTGTCTGCGTCAAACTTCGGCTCTCCATTAAACGAATATAGCTATTGTCCACAACCAGAGGAAATCAAACCGTTCTTAGGAGGCGGTGGTCACAGGTTCTTGAACAGTTTAGTGAGATCACCCACCTTTAAATTTAAAATCCGCATTAAAAATAAAAACAAACCTTCACAATACAATTTTCTGTCATAAAACCATTAATACTACTGTTTCGTTTAACGTTAATTGTCTAATCCGTGTCCCATAGAGTAAGTACGTCTTCACAGTGGCTATATTTCGCCAACTGTCTCAATCACTTCCAAGTAATCTTCGATCAATGTTTTATCAATGTCAATTGAATTCGCCGTGATTTCAAGCAAACTGTTCACAACTTGAAGCGAATCTGATGTAACTTCAAGTAAATTCAACCAATCGCATTCTACCGGGAATCTCACAAAGTGATTGATGCTTCACTCATCACATGTCACTAGTCAGACAGGGTTCAGTGGGAATGAACTGATTTCTTCATAGACAAAGAAAAGAATATTTGAGTGAGGTATCGAGTAAGTACGAAAGTTTCGGTGGGGTGGGGTATTAACTGGTCGACCCACCCCCGCGCCCTCCTCGAGTACGTTAGGTCATTAACCATGAATCGAGTGAGCTTTAGTCAAGAATTAATGAACCCGGTGTCAAATGACCTAGGTCGGATGGGTAAAGAAGCGAATCACATCAAAATAAATCCATAAATCTGGTCGCCATGCTCAGACGTGAATGTTGCTTGAATGGGTTATTCTAGATAGCCGTTGAGGCCGGGATTTCCTCAAATAACACTGATTCCTCTGCAGCGATTGCAGTTGTCCTTATGTTTTCGGCAGTAAAGGACATGCGACAAGATAAACACAAATGGTATATAGATACAGTGAAGGAACTACCATATAGTGCAGTTGCGTCAAGCAGTACAATATGCAAAACTGCTTGTATCTGCTGTCGAAGAAGTAAAGTCCTACAATCTTTCTGTAAATGATAGCAGCCACACTGAATTCTTCGAACTGTGAAGTAACTTCGAGCCAACAAAGTATCTTGGGTTTTGAGAGGCCCAACAGATTGAGTTTTTAGCCTTTGTACCGAAAAGGGAAATGGCTTCATCCATGAAAACCCTCGGCTACACATCCAAGTGTGACATATACTATGTGCAAAATTGCAGTCGGCCCTCGGGATCATCGGAATGAATCTCTTGCAGCTGAGTGTTTTTAAATGGATGGATGTTGTTTTCATTTATTGTCTTCCGCACAAAATATTGTGAACTGTCGCAGTTCTCGGTAATTTTCCTGGTAACCGTGTTGGGATCTCGCCGTAAATTTTTCTACACCTTTAAGATGCCAGATTCATCCGTCTTTATTTGTGGATGTCCCTCGCGTTCCAGGTCTGTATACACCCAGTCGATAAAAACATATCTGCACTCTCTCACCACCTGTCGTGAAGCCATGATAGAAACGAATTTAATGGTCGTTCGATTGTAACTGTTTTCTACAGAACTATAGTTGCACATCTTATCAAAGCAGATTATCCAGTATGGCTGAATGTTGTAACGTCTGCTTAGAACATACTGCTTCTACGATAACATCAGAGCAGGTTACCCAGGGTGATCTCTCAATGCTCAATGTTTTAACACCTGTGACCGACCGATACTTCATTCTTAATAGGACATCTGCTTTCGGGACCCAATTCGTGTTTATCCCTTAGACAAACAAATTGTTGACCTCCACCATAAACACTGAAAATATCCACTCACTTGGTGATGAAACGTTAGCAAGCCAATTGACGAACTTAGCAAACTGATGGAAATGAAATCTAACGTTTAAATGCAATGGGAATGTTGTTGATAACAAACTAAGAGCTGTTTCATCCTATTTGGGACTCGTCAGCAGTGCGTGCATCTTGTGTCCCTGTCAGGACTTGAACCGTGATTCTTCGGGTTGGGAATTCAAACCCTTACCCTTGAGCTCCACGGTCGACGGTTAACGCCTTGTGCGAATGGCTTAATCAATTTAGATAGTAAATGTTTGGACTAGTTCACTAGGTTTTTTATTCCTGACAGGGACACAAATAACATGCTCTGCTGACGAGTCCCAAACAGGGCGAAACAGTTGTCCATTCCTCTTTGTCGGTTAACATAAACATTTCCATCGCATTTAAATGCATACAAACAGTGGAGAATTAACGATCTCCCATGGGGTGAAACCCACAACCAAAATCATCAACAGTTCCTGGTGCTGTGAACAACCGAATGGGCTAATCGAAACAGTCACCATTGAAATCTTAGGTTCTTCAAAAGTCCTGGTAATTCTACCAATAAAATTTATTGAAAGTAACTTCAACTTTCGTTGTGTTTATCGGTTTTTGTCAAAGTAACACCCATAAGATACTAAGAATCCCGTATGAGCATACATATTAAAATTTCAACACATTTTAACAAAACCCTGAATAGATGGTTTGGAGATATAGGTGATATACTGTATAGTTGTACGCTCATCTGAACATGCTCAGATTACTTGGCCTCTTACAAACTTAGTTTCCCTATAGAGTTCTATTTATGCTTTCATGAAGTTATTGCCGATTAAAGAGCTCGAATGGAATTTTCCAATGTCTTCGTCTAGTGCAGTACACAACCGGCTTTCATTGTTCATCGAATGTTCGATTGTAGACGTGAAGTTGAACCATGATCTTCGGCTCCAAGTACATTGAAAATGGCTGCCAGCAAGACACACAATAGGACGGCCAGAGTGAAAGATATCCTATGAAGCTCTCGAGATCAACTATAGAAGAAAAAACATACTCACAACCAGGTGTACAAATTATATCATATAAATCTGTGAGAAATACTTTGTTTGATCGAATCGGTCGAGAGTGACTATACTCGAGCATACACACCGACAGTCAGAGTAAGATGTAAATTTACATTCACACCGACGCTGCGATTCACGTCTTCAAAAACTGGTGAGTTTAAACTAATTGGCGAAAGAATTACAAAGTCAATCCGGGAGTTTATCAAAGTATGGAACCCCCTATGAAACAATATGAACAAGAACGAAAGATAAGATAGAAACAGCAGAAGAACAAATGACCAACTTTCTTAAAGCTTCAGGATAGCACAAGGGTATTTCCAAGAAGAATCACGAATTGCCGCGATCAATGTTATCCCTTTTTTCCGAGGTTTCAGGATCCACATGCCGTAGAAAAAATTCTTAAAAAGAAGCATTTTAGTTTTTATGCAAAACGGTCAGCAAACCCTGTTACTTTTAATTTGACAGCGATCGAAATTATGCTCTTCATGTAAGGTGATCGAAATTAGACTGAGTTCAGTATTAGTTCATTCATTTGTTCAAAGAACCATGAGAGGTTTTGCAGTCATATCGCTCTAGCCGCTCAATTCTTCAGCCAATGTGGAAACAAATTCGGTTAAAATGCATATGTCGTTCATAGTATACACGCAAAATTATTTGGCCTAGTTTTTAGAACAAGAGAGTGGTTCATTCGTTCACATGACAACCGGGAGTGGAAACTGTTATCATGGAACAGGACTCCCGGCGTTTGGTATCCGTCACGTGAATAAACCGCAAAGGCAGAATTGGATCGGAATAATAATGACAATGTAAAATATATTATTATCTAAGGGATTTATTGGTTTTAAAAAACTGTGGATGTATCTGGCAATCTGTATCCATGGCTCTGTTCATTATCAGGTCATTCAATTGTTTCTAATGTGAGAAGGCCAGCATATATTAGGTCATATTCCTCTGTAAGGGGTCAGTAACACTGTATAAAAAGACAGGGAATCAACTTGCCCTCATTCTGGACGACGATAGGAAAACTGGTTGTGCTATGATTGATCATCTTTTAAAAAAGACTGCGGTTTGTAAGGACAATAGAAATTGCTTTTGTTCATACACATGGCTCGCACCCAGAGGTTTTACCCCACTCCACACAGATTTCAAAATTTGCAATGCAATTTTTCGTGTGATCGACTACCAAGTGCATTGAACAGTTCTATCGTTTTTTTGTTGATTCATATCAGTAAACTTAGAGTGGAAGAAAGCTCACCACTCAGTGATAAAGCCCCGGCGATTCAAAGCAAGCGGAATCGATTGACATTTGGGGTATGGTATGTTCTTTGCACTCTCAAAGTGCAGGATGTTGCTGAAAGGTTGGCAGTAACCGGTTCCTACCTCTTATTTGGGTGATGAAAGCCTGAAAGTAACCATGCGCTTTGTCTACCTCAACAGTTTTATGAAGCTTGGCGCCGGGGTGTGGGTGAGGAGATCTCACAACGTGTGATCAAAGCAAGGTTGGTGTTTGTTAATCTGCGATACCTCTGGGCCCGGAGAAACAGCGAGGTGTGCATGCTATGACATGGTGTAAAGAATTAAAGAAATTTTGTACGGATTTGGGTTTCGTCAGGGCTTCCCTGCCCCTACACAGCAGGCTCCACACTATAAATCACTACGGCGCATCGCACTGAACGGAACTCAGTGACGTGAATGCACTCTGTACAGTTTAAACTACCAAATGACTAAAAGAACATAAATCTATGTTCGGTACACGAACCCTACTGAAGGCTGATTGATTTCTGTTCTGTTGCTGTATTTCTATTTTGAACCACCATTATTTTAGCGACATCATTTTGTAGTACGCTTGCGTTCTGTCTATGAGGTCTCGGGTACGACCACCATTTTGGTTGATGGGTTTGCACTGCTGATGAGATCCAACTAGGTTGAAATAGCTGTCTTGTTCTTTCCGGTTATTCGTTTCACGATTTATTTGCTATATACACGATGAAATCACCTTTGGAATTCACCTTTGACATGTTTTTTGAGATCTTATATATCCTTCTTATATACAACATTTTTAATCGGTGAGCTCTACTGTTATTTCTAGAAGCCTGCATCACCCGTCGACCAGATGGTTTGATGCAGCGTTTAGTGCATGGAAAGGCAACATGGAAAAACTAATGCATCCATTTCCAAGTGTTGTGCCGCTCAAGGTAAAATGGAACCTGGTTCGTTGTCTAGCGCATAGGGTAAGAAAGACCTGCAGTGAGGACACGCTAAAATAAGAGCTGTGTACCATAAAATCAATCTTTGCACGTAACGGGGGTCCGGAGCGGTTACTCAACAAAATGACTTTGTTAAACACCGAGTTTAAGAAAAAAAGGCTTGTGCATTTCTTCGCCGTTCAACAGGGGCACATCAGCTGAGATCATACAAAGAAGATTATATGACACAATTATTAAGTCTCACTATGCATCTAAGCTTCGCTTGTTGTTCGCGTCCAAGCCAGTTATTTGCGACTAATTGACAAATTTTCAGGCTCTTTGGTCCCATTTTGTGTACACTGATTTACTCGTTCCTGTAGAACAACGTGCATAGGCTCGACGGTCAGGCGATTGACCGAACGGATTCGTGAACAACACCACTCTGTCTGACTGAATACTGGAACGAGTAAGTCACTCACCAGTGTAGCGGTTTCACACTTAGCTGAAATGAATAATTCTGTGGAAGATTTCCGCCCCCTGCAAATAGTTCGTGGACAATTATCGAGGCAGGTTTGCTGTCGGATGCTGACCACAGCTGGGCATTCTTCTGCACGACCCCCTCCCATTGTGGGCCCAAAAAAACGTTTTGCAGGTGCTAATGCTTCTCTGCTCCCACAAATACCGTATCACGATTAATCTTGTTGATCCGATGAGTGGACAAACAAATATGCGATCGTGGTGAACCCGATTTCCGATTTCATGAGGAACTCTTTTTTTTAGTGATCTTTGATGTTATTTTATTTCCCCATGGCAATTTTAGTACCAAGTAGTGAGATACTGAGATATATCGGCGGGAATACGAGCTTTTTTGTCACTGTGTTGGGTTGTTTCCCGGATGTGCCGACGTGCCAACGTCTCCAGTTATTTTTCAGTACTCTGCAAAAGGTATTGAGGGCCTAACCGTGCAATGTAACTCAAGAAGCTCCCCTATTACTCACACACTTTTCACCAACGAAACCATTGAGAGTCAACAGAAATTTGTACGAGAAGTGAATCTTGGGGAGGAAAGTAAATAAATAAATAAGAAAATAAATCTATAAGGCGAACAAAACTGCCAAGATGATGACATGTGAACAGACGAAGGCTGTGGAAAAAATATTTCTCGTCGGAAAACTTCGCGTCGTGTTCACCTTCAGAATATCGTTGTGTTTTCAACTCAAAGATAAATTAACCGTTTTCGCAAACCTATCGTTTGTTGTACTCATTTACCTTTTATTGTGAGACAAGGTTTACTGGTCGCTGAAGCAGACGTTGATCCGAACTAGTCCGCGATCACCACCTGGCTTAGTCGAATAGTGGAAAGGCTAGGATCACTACCAGTGGAGCCAAAAGACTCAGCTACTGTATTCGAGGATTTTAGCCAATTCTATTACAAATATTGATGAAACTCATGTAAAATGACTCACATGCTGGAAATATATTTCAGTTTCAACCATCTTACCTGTACATCGACAGCTGTGGAGAGAAGCATTTGTCCGAACTTCATCCCCCACCCCAATGTTCTTAGTTCCCTTATATCATCGTTTGACCCGGAGTGTCATTATCAAATTTGTAGTAGTTCAAAGTTGCAGCTCGGAATTAAGCCGATTTTTTCTGCAAAGCAGCATGAAAGCTCATTCTTCCTAATGATTGCTGTTGTATGAAGATATTTTGCAATGTATATTGATAATAATAATACTATTATTGGTACATTTGGGTGATTCCATCGTGATGACTACAAAAATTCTGATGAACTTGATACACACATCACAAATATTACGTGAATGCGCTTAATATTTTCGGAAATTATTATCGATTAGATCAACAATTATAATTAGTAGAACATATACAAATGTTACGTTAATAAAGTGTAGAGCTGGTTAGCATTCAGTGAATCAAATCGAACTACCCGGTTATTCTCCGTGATCGAAGAAAATTTCTGAACTTGGTCTAAGTTTGAATTCACTCAAAGTTTGAAGCAATTCGAAAGCTCCGAAATAAACCTACTTCACGCCCTGTGAGAACAGTGGGGGCTGGTCCTATCTGTCGAACTATAATTTCGATGAAGTGATTCCTATTTACTTATCCTCGTACTTTTTTCCTCTCTCTCTTTCTCTCTTTCTCTGATGCACTGACATGTCATATGCTCACGCTATCTTAATGCCTGGTTGTGCGATTTATCATCAGCTTCTTTTGAATTATCAAGAAGCTGATCAACCGGATTGAGTTATCAACTACCTGGATATCGATTTCGAAAGCCATTTATCACTGAATAAACTTGATTGTTTCATAAATAATACTGGCTCACCGTATCACTTGGAGTTCAAGCTTGAGGCGGAAATCAGTGTATAATTAGTCCCACTGCCGACGATAAATGCTCACGTGGAAATGCACATTAATTAACAGTTATCGAATTCCGAAGAAGCTTGATAAAACTCATCATTTGTGGAGGAGGGACTTCACAGTCATTACAATCAGGGACCGCAAAATCGTTATCATGTACAATTTAGGTGCATTTCGTAGGTACGGGACACCAGACAAATCACGTTGCGTTCAAAGTCAGTTAAAAGCTGCGCCCAATTAAATATAAAGCTCTCTCACCACGTCAAATTGCAACGACAGCAGAAGGGGTAATAGTAACATTTTGTAGCATACTCTAAGCGCACAATTTTAGTTTGTTTTTTCAAAGTCCTCCAGATAATCTGGTCTGTATCCCGAAATTGGCTAGGATCCTCATCAAACACCTTTGACTTAAACTGGAAACGTGTAGGGTCACTGATACTGTTTCGATCACCTATGATCGATTCTATACTAGTGAAAAACAAATTGTTTCTATTTATTCTACAACTTTCACACACTATTCATTACGTTTGTGTCACCCAAGCAAGGTGCATTCATTCGGTCATTATTCTTACCTTATCTGAAACCATTTATTATGGTTTTCTTGTGTTATGGAAAATAGTACAAGAATTCATAAAGATACTACGAGTTCACTTGTATGTTTAGAGATCCTTTTCATAATTTTTGATTATAGGAAAAGCGAAACTCTCAGGATTCACATTTTATGGTAGAATAAAGCTTGCGTTGGATACCTAACATCCATCAAATTCAAATATGTATTTGACTTTCGAGGTAATTCAAACAATTCATTGCTGAAACGCTTTTCGTACAACAAAACAGACCGCGTTTAGTGGATTCTTTGTTTTCCTGTCCTGAAATGATACTTCCATCTGAACATGTGTCTATTTTATTGACAGATGAGCGCATCCAATAAACGAGATCATTGTGCAAAATATGAGATTCTTTTGTAATGGAGAAACATGTTTTTAAAAGGCTTACGGTTGTTGCTATGACTACGTTCCAGGTAAGAAACCGATATCCACACCCCTGCTGAGGTTACTTCATTGACATATAAAAGGGTAGGTTTCACCAGTTAGACCGTTTTTTTCCGGCCGGGGTTATCAGCTGTATAATGGATCACGTATATCTGCAACTGCTTGTTATTTGTAAGTGATATTGTGATGTGCATTTATCAAATGAATCTCAACCGTAGATAATCTTGCTTGTCAAGTATACACCGGACAAATTTTCACGGATTGCTCTGAGTAAGTGTTCATGAAAAATGCAATACTTCCCGAAAACGATTTAACACCTTTGTACTTCTTATGAAATTAACTCTGAAACATTGGGTCCCCTTCATGGCATCAATAGACAGCAAGAAGATAACTGTGACAAGTTGTGTTCGCATTTGTTTTTCTAATTTCTCCAATGGCTGAAATAAAATAGGGTAAAGGCTTATACTGCTATAGAGATGGAGTCTATGAATCCTAGTGAACGAAAGTGTGGAAACAGGCAACCTGTAACTAAAATGGTTATTGTACCAATAGCTTCAGTAGCATAAGTGCGGACATCTTACAACTTCTGTTTTATTTTGGTCTCGATTTAAAGCATTGCTTATTTTGCTATTACATACACCGTGAAGTGCTGGGCGTCAGAGGGAAGAAACCACGAGCATGAGCTATCACTGTTTCGTAGTATTGTGTTGTATTGAAGCTGTAGCGATTTCTATACAACCTTTCGGCCAAAATAGACTACCGCTATAAATCCGGCAAGAAAGAGATGAAAAAATGAGACAAAATGTATAATAATATGCGATAATTACTAAGTGCATTAGAAAGCTCAAAACAAACACTTTCGTATTCAGTCCGTATCCGTAAAAGATAGGGTATCAAAGAGTTTCTCTATGCAGACTTACGAGACGGGATACGTTTGTAACTAGAACGAGTGAGGGAGGGGTGAGATTTGCATGCACACGGGTCATTATGTAAAGGATGGGTGCAATCAGATAGGATATTGTCAGCAAACTTCAAACACTCATTAATATAGGCATTACACATATTGCCAATCAGAACAGATTACGGAACCTCGGAGACACGGCTGATCATTGAGGGGCCACGTCTTAGCAACTTGAAATCAGCCTTCAGCAAACCAGGGAAAATTACAGGGTGGCAGTAAAGGGGTATATGGAAGACACATTGTTGAGCGAAAGCGTTTAGCCCAGACGAATCAGAATAGGAGTAGCGCAGTCTTCTAATCCGAAAAGAGATAACTTTCAACTTGCGAGCAACAGTTTGGGTATGTAAGGACCAGTGAAGATTACTTTCAAGTGTGACACCTAAGTACTTCACATGAATGACCCTGCTCGTAGGATATCATGAATCTATATTTTGTCCGAGGGAGATGGGTAACGGTTTAAGGGAAAAATACATTGGAGGCATTTTAGAGATTAAGATTAAGACAGGATAAAGTGGAATATGAAGCGCGGTAGGATAGGTTTGTGTTATGTTCAACCAATTCCGATCGGTTAGATACGGAAACACAAAGGGCGATTACATCAGCATACTTAAGATATCGAACACGGGAGTAATTGGTAAGTCACTGATATAAGTCACTAAAAGATAGGGTGATAGGGTAGCATATTGAGGTACACCCGAGGTATTGAGTGATGCGGTTGACTGTCTTCTTCGCAATTTAACATACTGTTATCTTTGCGAGAATTAGTCACCGAGTCATTCAAAAAGAGAGATGGAACAGCTAAACGATTGGAGCTAGTTGGGCAAAAGAGAACGGGGCACCGAGTCAAAAGCGGAAGAATAGTCAAGAAATACAGATTGCACCTATTTGGCTTCCTTAATAAGAGGAATACAGATCAAATAAATCAGAGAAGAAACGGCATTCAATGTGGAGCGGTTACGATGTTATGCAAACCGATAAGTTTCATCGGGGATGGTAAAGGATAATTGAACTCGATGCAGAACTGATCGCTCCATCAAACTAGTGGATGTGAGAGCAATTAGTCTGAAACGCTTCGCTATTGGGGACTTTGAAGTTCCTTTGGGAGTAGAGTAATTCCCACTGGGTGCCACCAATCAGGAGTAGTTCGGAGTTCGAGTGAACGATTAGTTGTGTGCAAAAATGTAAGACAGTGATAGAGCATCATGTTTAAGAAGGGTAGGACCTAAGTTATTTGGACCAGGTGCAATCGATACTTTGAGAGAACACATGCGTTTATACATCTCACTAGAGGTGATGGGATCAAACACAGGTTGGATTTTCTGAGAACTGTAATCAACATAACTGAGGTATGTGTCTGGCAAAGAATAAACAAATGCTGCATTCATTTTTCAATATCAATCGAGGGACTGGAAGTCACTTCCTTCTGCCTGCAGAGTAGATGGATTCCACGCCACATAGATTTACATTTCCTTGTACCAAAAAGCTGATTTGCATAAACGGCGTCCAACAGTCTTATTTTACTCTTGATCAAAACCGATAGTTATTGCATTTCGGCCCTTCTGTCACGTTTAAATGCACGTTCCTTTTCACAGCAAAGACGTTTAAGAAAAGGTATTGATATTTTGCCATGTTGAAGGAACAAAGTTATCACAGGACAGCATATGTCAAAAACACAGTTTAACACTTCTGTTAGCAATGTCATATTGGACAAGTAGATTGTGTTTAAAGGAAAACAATCGGTAACTACTTTAAGAGACTCTCTAAGCAAGGCAAATCTTGTTTGGGGAAAGATGTCGCTGGCCGGAACATGATGTGTTTGGGTCGAGTAAAAGAAAACTGCACTAAATGTGAGTAAATATTGGGACTGACCAGGATCGGTTGTGATCACTGGTGCCTAAGGGGGAGAACTATTTGGTAGAAAATGTGTCAGCGTGATTTGTGATTATATGGTCTAAATCAGAGGTTCCTCTAGTTGTTCCTCTAGTAGTTCCATGTAGTGGAGGTATCCATTACCGTTGGTGAATGCATAACCTTTATATAGTATTTAGGAATCGTGTAGTGATCACCATATATTATATCATATGTTATAGATTTTCTGACAAATACATATCATACTCTAATTAGTGTTTAAGCTAAGGAAATAGTTGACATTGTCTCACAATGTCACAATGTGGGATTGTTAAAAACAATACAAAGTCGTTTTTGTTTACATCAAACCCCATACCCTTGAATTTCAGCTGCGTATACGGGACATGTGTGGAACAAAAGACTTGCCAATGTGATCCCTGTTGGAGTGGTCCCGTTTGTGACATTCCAGGTAAGGTTTTGATGTGTCGATGATAAGAGTCCATGAGAAGAACCCACAAAACGTCAGCAGGCATTAACGTGCTACTGCAAAGGGATCACTTGCTTGACTAAGACAACAAACCGCTGTAGGAATGAAACGATACCGGATTGAAATAAACTAATACAGCATTTTCCGGTAGATTGACCTCCCCTCCCAAGAGAATGACTTTGACACCGCTAAAAAATCAAATCCTGTGAAATGGACTATATCTTAAACAACAAAAATCTAAAATGTCACTGGTGAGGATTGCCCAATGAACATTGCTGTGTTCACGAATAAGACGAAAACCCTAAAGCTTAAATTGAATGAATTATTTTATGAAACGTGATATAAACATTGTCAATGTTATGATGTTAATAACAGCGATGACGGTAGAGAATTATATTTCTTGACGTTTCGGTTACCGTAGATCACCTCTCTCACGGCACGTTTTTACAATCAAATGACTCAGAGGAAAGGATCA
>UZAN01039816.1:2283-38986 GCA_900618425.1 Echinostoma caproni | reverse complement strand
TTGTTGAGCCATTCGCACAAAGTCTGGACCGTTGAACGTGTAGCTCATGGTTGAACTTCAAACGCGAAAGTTTGCGGTTCCAGTCCGGGCGAGGACACCAAAGGTATGCATTGCAGACGAGTACCAAACAGAACGAAACAGCTGCCCAGTACATTTTGTCGGTCATCACAAATATTTTCATCGAACTCGGATAATTAAATATTACGTAATCGATGTTAGAGAGCCGGAAACATGAAGAGAACCGCCGAGCTCAACAAACAAAAATCAGTCTGACTGACTAAGAAATAACAGTAGAAACACTGCTTCTCCTGGTTCACTGCCACTTAATCAAAATATCGAGTCAACCACATTCGGGGTTTTGTGGATTCCAACCCAGGAAACCGACTACAGTTTTGGGATTTATCTATACTTCCATACTGCGATATTTCGTGACAATGAATGTGAGAAGCTTTATTGTAAGAATGAAATTACGTACAGCGGACCTACATATACTCTGTTAAAAACCCAACAATTNCTCGAGGATTGTACTGCTTTCGTGGTTTTATTGTGACTTGCTTTGGGTACCGCAGTCGGGCGCACCCGTGTACTATCCACTATTCCCCTCGGTTCTGCTCGTGGTCGTTACCGCTGCGCGTATCATTGGGTCAGGTTTCTTACTAGTCCAGTCGCATCATCCAATCCAACGTTACAAAAATTTATTATTGCTTTTATTTGCAGCTGCCCTGGATGCCGGGGCCTTGGATTCCTCAAAATTCATCACAATCAATGTGTACACCCAAGTCTCTCCGTTTGACTCAACCAAAGCTGATCTCGAAGTATATATGGTTTTACCGAATGGTTTGCCGGTCTCGAACATCTGTCCCTTTCAAATTGCCACAAGAACGAGCACTTGGACACAGGTAAGTGACTCTAATTCCAATATTTGTTTCTTATCTCACCAGACTGGTCATTTCTAACTGAGCTGGAGAGAATTCGGTTTACACTTATGAACGGCCGATGAGTCGGAAATCTGGTATAAGCATCTGGTCTACTTTCTTGGTAACAAAAGGCACACGGAGACGGTTCTACTCAAAGACGATTGTAGACATGATGTGAAATGATTGTAGCTCGGGATGCGGATTTTGGTTTGGTGAGTCCCAGTCCGGAGAACTCACCAACACCAATGATTGTAGACAGTCTATGATAGTACGGTGGAAAAATTCTTGCCAGCATACACCCGCTTCCGATCAGAACATCAATGAACGATGAAAATAATTCGAAGGTGTTTAACGACAGGAATGTGTGTTGGAAAATAATTTGTTGATGAAGCATCATGTTTGCTATTTAATCCGATTTGCGAAATGATTACAAACGGAGCTATTCAGAGAGAGAGAGAGTGAGAGAAAATATTCGATACATCTGGCCCAATATTTGAACTAAATGAGCTCCTAACTAACTGCACGCCTAATCTGTCCGTAGCACTCGGATAGCTACCCCAGATCTACTATTCTAAACAGTATGGGATTTCTTTAGATGGCGAATGTTTCGATTATCCTATTCGGTTTTTTCACAGTCACCAGGCGCTGTTGATGATGTTCGGTTTGGGTGATAGTTAATTGACGAAGTGATTGCGAAATTCACTAATGAGAAAAAGTAATTCGGTGTATACATTATATTATTATGTATGCTGAGATGGTGTTGAAGCACCGTATTAATTTTTTGACGACCTGCCCCCTTGGTATTCTCTTAGTTACATTTTGTTCTGTTACTTGTCGGTAGCTGCGAGCGTTTATCAATAGATATGGATTTTCTTATGTTAGATTCCAGCTATCCCATTGAAGACAGATTAAAACCAATGTCTCGTTTGATCAAATTGTACTGAAACTATTGTTTTCAATTTTTTAATAGAAAGCTTGGATTAGCACATTCGATTGTTAAGCTTGGAACTGGATATTGATTGAGCCATTCGCACAAGATAATAACCCTCGGCCGTGTAGCACAAGGGTAAGGGTTTGAAGTCCCAACCCGAAAGTTCGCAGTTCGAGCCCGACAGGAACACAAAACGCACGCACTGCTGACGAGTGTGAAACGGGACAAAACAGCTGTCCAGTGCTTTTTGTCGATTATCACAAACATTTCCACCGCATTGAAGTATGTGATCTCGCCTAAAAACAAAAGGTGCCGCATACACACGGACACAAAAGTCAAATTCTAATCGTTTTCGTGATACAAGCATCACATCGAAGACATTACAGAATCTAAACAGTCAGAAAAGGAATGACTTGATGTGAGTCGCAATTGTTGCATTTGTTATTTGCAATTATGAAACTTTTCCCCCGGGTGTACTTTTCTAAATTCTGCGCACAGAATCCAGGTGTTATCCTGACCAGCACGGCGCCCACGAGTGCGATCGACACGTACAAATCGGGGAACACTACAATCCGTTTGGACTTTCCACCAAACTCCGTGCAATCATACTATGTGGAAGTGGAGATGCAACAAACGGATATGGCTGAATTTGGCTATGCCATCGTCACCCAAGTTGGATCAACACTGACCTCATTCGGTGTCGGTGTAAGTTCTTGATTCAACAGAAAGCGGTCAGGGATCATTTAGGTCAATAGCCTCATTTGGGCCAATAATCATAGAACGTCAAGTATCCATATCAATTATTTGTGTTAAGTATTCAGTAAACCAAAATTTACCAAAACCAGTGAGAGACCAGTAGAGTGGAGTCAGGGAATAATTTAGTATTGCTCTAAATTTGTCCGTTTCTGATTCCAATCTCAATGAGTTTGGTGTATTTATATTGGTTGTGGTCGGGAAGGGCCAAGATAAACAATGGTGTGCACAATTATCAACTTATTCACCTAATGAAGTACACAGTAAGTCTACGTTATACTCCTGTCATTGAAGATTTATTGGTAGGATTGCAGGGTACCACTAAACAGATGTAAAACGCTAGATACGAGAAAACGTAAACACTATTTTTTGTGTTACTTAGGGATGATAATGCTTTGTGTATTTTTGAACGCGATTTGTAAATCGTTTATTACAAGAATACTCTATTTTTTCAGGCTCAGATCACCTGGGGTTGTTAGTAATAATATACAACGGAGGATCATGCCGCCTTTTTCTTTACGGTAGCTTGTTCGGTTACTGCTACTCTGTTGTTACCATCGATGTACCAGCACAGTTAGTTTTCTCTCCTTACCATTTTCGATTGGTCGGTTTTAATTTCTGTGATCTGGCAAACTTGACTTTATCCATTCCAACACGTGTGCAATTGTCTGAGCTTTTGACACTGTTTTCAGTTTTACACAAACACACATATGATTGGAGCCGGAGCTAAACCGTCAGGACTCGAATCTATCATCCCTCCTTGCTTGTCCTTATTGCAAGTCATATTTAACGGTATGTAATAGCATGGTTACGAATAACTGGCAACGAGCTTGTTTACCACGTTGTTTTTCTCCGTGTGTTCTGTGGGACTAATGAAACGTTTAGACTTTGACATCCTTCAACCAGACAATGGGCTGTTTAATCTCTGGTTGGGTGTTGTCTCACCTTGTGATGGTGATGATGATGATGATAATATGGCTGACGAGCACAGTTTTGGACCAGATAAACCGTAAAGGAAATTGTTTTTTTAAGCGGTTCAACAAACCCCACACTGCATAACAGTTCACATCTATCTGCAACAAACCGCTCGGTGAAGATGTGAGATACCTCGAATTCACTGTATACGTTGAAATTAATAAGGAAAACAAGCTTGCTTATCGTTTATTCAACACCTGGTGGTCCGCCCGAGGTCACTTCCTTCAACCTGTACATTCAAAAGTAATTCAGTAATTCACTGATACTTTTGGGACCCAGTGTACATAGCGGACATCCCGATGAACCCGGGCGAAATAAGCTCTGGGTGAATACGGAACCCATTCTTAGTATACTAATGAAACTTGGCGCACGTTCAATGGAATCTGATGAAGATCAAAATGGTGTACTGGGGCCTGTTGCAGCGGTAAAATAATACGCTTTTTATGCTATCCTTCAAGTCAAGTTCAGTGAAGTCAAAGTAAGCTCTACGCAATTGCAGGGTAAATTTTCAGCCACATAAATGATTCCACAGTAAAAAATGAGCTCTGATTTGCCTGCAAAAACATAATCTGTATCTCACAATTATTTGCCAATTGTTTGTAAGATATCACTGTGGATGCACTTTGCAATTTGCTGGCGCTCGTTTACCGATTCAATCGGAAGTTCGGCATATTTTTCAAGAGCAACTGGCATCAAACAGCGGTGTATTATGTGAGTTCGCGGGCACATTGACCGTTGTCACGAAGATAAGATTTGAACTGAAATGCTGGCAGTGAATCACAACGTTCATCAGTCCAACTCCTGAGCGGGAGAAGCAAAAGGAAAGAGACAATCACTAACATTCCGCTTCAACAAAATAATTGAATTAATTAGTTGCTTAAATCTTCCCTCTGGTGCTTTTTGATCTTTTGGGAGTCTTCAATCCGGTCCAATTGGTACAGTTGCACCTGAATGATAGCGACAAGTGAAGGTACGGTTGCTGGTGGTTAGTTTGGTTTGCCCCGATACATCGCATCGATATTTCTCTCTATATTACCTGTAAAGGTCTGAGCTTGATTCCTTTTGTCAGTGTTATATTATTTTTCACAAATCAGCTCTACGAATAATTGGAAAAACTCAATCATATATTGAACGTATCTTTACTCATACATACTTCACTTNTTCTTTCTAGCTTAATTTGATCATAGAGTATCAACGATCCGGATCGACTAGTTCAATTACCAAAGCCCGTGTCCACTTGGGAGTGATCACCAATCCATATAACACCACGACAAACTGTTCCCTCACTCTCAATTTGGGCATTAGAGTTCTCGGTTCAACCGTACTGACTTCTGGCAGAACCGGTCAGATAAAAATAACACTTTTCTGGTTCGGCGGGAATGGGACTCAGACTGTGGTGAACTATGTTGTCGGTGCGAAGACTGCGGTACCCATTCTTACGGTGAGAATTTCATTTCCTTTTCTTCCAGAATTACTCAATTTACCCGTTACTTGTCCTTTTTCCTTTTTGAATTTCCTTTTTTGAACAAATAGAGCGAAATCGTACACAAGCCTAGGTGATGAACACACCGGGGATAAACCGTAGGCAGCTTAGTGCTGCTACTCCGTTCATGAATGTTCTCTTTCGTTTGGAATAGAATATATTGTTCCCCATGCACAGAAAACACTGTCAAACCACTATCCTTTGAAAGGAGTGAAAACTTATGTTACAACCAACTATCTGCCTTCGATAGAAATTATTTATAAATCATAATGCCTTCCAGAGGAGTTATAAAGAAAAAAACTCTTGATTTGCTAGGTTCTCCATACTATTCTGAGGCCATAGGTTCTTTGACGATGAGGTACTGACAGAGACAAGTGAGCTATTTAGTTTACAATACTCCAGCTTCATCTTCTCTATTTAGCTTTGCCCGTTGAATTCTCTCACTCCGGAAAACTGTCTTTAATCAGAATATAATGACTGCAACACAAACGATAGAATGGGAGTTTTAATAGTAAACTAATTGCGGAACAGAACTGAGACCTGAGTTAACCGTAAAGAACCAGTGACAAGGGAAAATGTGTAATACTGAAGAACTGGAATCTGCTTTTAATTTGTAAATTACATGACCATAATTATATGAGACTTGCATCCGGTGAGCTTAACTGCAAGGATGATGGGAATTGGACGGTGTTCCAAAAATAATGGACCACCTAAGTGTTATTCGTAACACTGAATTGAGTATCATATCAAGGACTTGACAACTTTAATCGGTTACAAGAAAATACCCTGATTCGTTTATGCTGAATTCACTAATCTTTGTCGGTGACATTCCCATAGATGATCAAGTTTAATCATGTCTAACGTTTTTATTTGCAACAGTTCACAAGCACTGATGATGTCACCTCGGCTGGTGATGAAACGTTTGCAAACAAATTGCCAAGCTCGGCGAACAGGCAAAATGGAATACAGTTCGTTTTGAACCGCTGATCTTACTGGTTCTTTCCAAATGAGTTTTAAGCCGCGGGGAACTTAAATAACGTCTGCTTTTGTCAGTAGGATATTCTAAAGTTCAACTGGAAAATGCCACTTTGTGGTGAAGGTACTGATTTTCATTATCTAATTATTAGCGTTATACTCACCATGAAGAATATGATTCATTGTTTATTATTTTGTTCATGATTGATTTGGAGGCTTCAACACAGCCACAGCTGGCAATTAGAAGTATTGGATCTCAAACATCAACTTTACCGCTCGGAGTTTTCGTGACGTATGAAACAACATTCCAGCACTCGGACAATACACTTTACAGTCCCGTTCAAATGGAACTTAGTTTCACTGGGACCTCGGTCGAATTGAATCGTTGCTTCATTCGATCGGTTGGCAGGTGCTTTGACAACCTCGTCCCCGTGGGCATTCCATTTCAGCTGATTGGGTTAGTCTACGATTTGCTTATATTGCTATCAAAATTTATTTCACATGTACCGTTTTCTACACGCTTGAAGTTGAATCCGGTGTGTGAAATTTTCGTAAATTGCCTTCTCCATCTGGCCCCATGTATGGTTGAGGAAATCATGAGCTTACTCTGTGATTGTAAACAGTATAGGTCGTTTTTGTGAACCGATTGTTTCACTTGAGTTGTTTCATTTGAGTTATTGACAGAAAATGCTTGACAGCAGTTTAGGCAAATCATTTTTTCCTGTCGTACCTAAGCAACGTGCAGGCCAATATTCTGTGACTAACCCACCAAATCGTCTAGTACTGAAGTAAGACTGACTCCTCAATAGTCGCATTTAATTGACAGTTACTCGTGAGTAGTGTTGTGGGATAATTGATATTTATTGATTTGAACTGACCATCATCGGACTTCACGTTCACACAGTTCTCTGTCCATCGATTCGACCATACACTCGGAGGCACTAGACTCCAGTTTGGCTCTTATTAGAGGATTGTGCGTGAAGGTGAAGTCCGAAGGATGGTCAGTTAAATCAATCAATATCAATTATCCCACACCGCTACTCACAAGTAACTAAGAGTTAATTGCGAATGATCAACCAAACCTGGTAGGTTTGTTGCAAGTCAGTCCATCACCTGGGTGGAAGTCTTGACTTGGTCGGGGGCTTTCGATTGGAGTTAACATATTGTCACCTGCGTCTCCCTTCGTTGCCGTCGAGCCAAATGAACTGCCATCAATGAAGTCGACACGTGAACAAACAGGAATTGCCAATTATGTTCAACCATAGGATGAGTTGGTTGACACATAGGTAACGCACACACCTTCCACGCGATGGATCCGGACATCACTATCACACTTATTACCGGTGAAACACATTCTTACATATTCGGATTCAGCCTACTCCAAGCCGGATAAATGTGCTTTGCCGATTATTTATTGCAATTAGTGAACTCATTTTTGCTTGGTATAAGACAACTGCAAGAAGAGGAATACACTTGCCATTATACGATTTTCCACAAATCACTAAATTAAAAACAATGTTTATGACTAAACTTTACCAGTTTTTTATGACTAAACACAATTGACTGTAATGTCATCAATGAGATATTGTGGTTCATGCAATTGTATGCTTTCTATTGGTCATGTTCACTGTTCTTCGTACACCCTGGTCTCTCACTTGAATGTCGTCAAAAGTAATTTGGCACAACTCAACCTGTCCTCGATGTTCGTCAAATGTCCGTCGCCAACTGACAGACTCGATGAAAGCGCAATCAAATTGAACTGCCTGGTTCGTTTCATGGGAAACAGTCTGAACGTGTCCGGATTTGTTTCTGAAAATACCATCAAATCGAGCCAAACCGTTCAGTTTACATACCAGAGACCTACTAGCGCTGCTGCCTTGGTAAGTATACCAGTGTGCGGGTCAGTATAAAAACTTTATATTTATCGATTATCGTTGTGTATTTCACGTCATGCTTGATGGAGAGCAGTGGAACGTTAATATGACTGTAATTGCTACATCGTTGCAATTCGTCTGCACTAAAAACCTCTTTAAATCCAGTTACGCGGTGCATTGTCAACTCGAGATAATGATATATGCCCATTGGCGCTAACTGAAATCAGAACTAAATAACAATTTTGCGATAATGAAACACTGCTACCAGACACGCGTTGTAGAGCTGTTTCTGTCTACGTTGATAAATTCATGCCTCTGACATGTAACATGGTGGATTAGGACAATATTGTTGAAGTCACATTTCCCCGAAAGGAAACGCTGATGAACATCATCGTTATTAATTTCTTTCAACAGGGTGACTTCTGATTCGTATTCTGTCCATAGATAGATTGTTTTACAAAGGATGGACGAGGGTGATGTAGCTCAAAGTAATGAGACAAGTAGAAAGACAACCCGATTGTTTACATAGCATATGTGATCATATACAGTTGGTTGAATAAATTCCCGTAGTATAGTACTTACTTCACAAAAGGCATCAATGACATGGTTAATCACTTCGATGGGGGTGAGTTGGTAGCCGTCCAAAAGCGTCACTGTAGCTGCTCTGAGGACTGATCTACTACGTTCACAAACAGATTCTTGTCTTTTCTTCCCGACTTGCAATCGCTTCAAGCAATTTTTCCCCAGTTACCTGCCATGTACATATGTGTGGGCCCACATTTAGAGAAAGAAAGAAAATTGTCAGTGGAATAAACTTCCAATCTTCGAATTTGACTCACAGTTACTTGTGAATAGTGTGTGTGGGATAATTGCTGTTGATTGATTTTACTGATTACCCTTCGGATTCCCCCTTCACGCACAATCCCCAGCTCATTGATTCAAACATACACTGGGAAGCACTAAAATCGAGTTTCGCTCTCGTTAGAGCTTATCAACAGTGCATATCAACGATCCAGTCCAGGATCTGAACTTCAGGACGCAGCGCATGGAAGGCGTGTGTTACTACTGTGCCAGCCGGCTCATGCCATGACTGAGCCTAATTGCCGAATCATTTCAAGAGCGAAACTCGAGTCTAGTGCTTCCGAGTATATCATTGAATCAGTGAACTGAGGATTGTGCGTGAAAGTGAAATCCGAAGGATAGTCAGTCAAATCATTCAAAACTTACAATCATTGCTTACCCCGCTTTCTGCCCCTCTAAGTTGGGTTGTCTCCAACCGGGGATCATTCGTGTAACTCGCTACACAGTTTAGGGTGATTTGCAGAACTTGTGAAGGTGATTGGCATGAACTGTGAACTGTACGATTACTTTTTACTTAGGTTGGTGCTTTTTGCCATAGTTGTGAGATTTGGCTAGACTTTATTCGTACTCCACTCATTTTTATCGGATGCTATCTCGAGCACAACATTCAGCATTTATTTAAAGCCTAACCAGGATATGGTGACCAGGCTTCTCGCCGTTGGAGAAATCGTGGTGGGGAACATTTAACTATTTATGATTTAATTGAATGATAAACCATAACTCGGATTGCGAGTGCAGTGATGAAGTCAAATATTTAACACCGCAAGAAAAAATCAGCTCAGTCATGATGCTTGTTTCTCCCCTCTGTCATTCTGCTGGTGTATATGTGTATTCTCCGCGATCCGTCGGGAATTTACCATTGAAATGTTTGAATCGCATTCGTCACGTGCTTACGATTTTAACCATTGGACCGAATCACCCAATTGCATGAAGTCTAGCCTACCCACATTTCATTCCATAACCATTTGAGCGTAGCGATTTGTGTAGTAAATCACCAGAAACTTGATGGACGATTGAATCGAAAGGGTTGTAGTCATCCTACCGCATGTGATATTCGTATTGCATATTACTGTAGTTCGTAATGATGAAAGATGTGTCGATCTGGTATACTGCTGAACGCAGGACTTTTATCGGTGAAAATGTCAATATAGGCTCACGTTATAGCTAGAACATGACGCTTCCATGCTTAGTGTATCTTTCTCCCTCATTTACTGAGTAGTTAGTCGATTCCGTCATGTATAAGCCGATCTACTTGCGTTCATTATACCCACATCAGCCACTATTGGACAAGATGAAACAGCATATCTGCAGTGCTTCGGATATCGACGAAAAGGGAAAATGCTAGCACATTTGTTTGCAGTATATATCACGATAATATCCATACCACAGTTCAAAGTTTTCAATGACTACCGATTCTTTCGAGTTTGAGCAATTTGTTTTAGAGTATAAGACACAAATCCGCGAAATGTCATTTAGGATTACAATCAGTGCTTGAACAGTAAAAATGAAGCGTATTTTAAAATTTTCACGAGAGCGCTTGGTGAACCGTTCCTAAGGAAATATCGGCGGTTGGTGAAGTTAGCTCCTTTGAATCATCATCAAATTCACCATCGATCGCTTCTGGTAAATCCTTACGAGGGAGTGATATTTATTGATATGGTTCAACCTTCAGGGGTAGAGTAGGGTAATTCAATGTTGAATTAGCATCGAGAAGGAAAAACAGCATTTCATATATCACATAATTAAAACGTTCTGGAGTGCTTTTTAACATATGGTTTGAGTAGTAGCTAGATCTTCCTAGACGGTGAAAAACTGCAACTGCTCATACACATATTTCAGTGTTTCTTTTAGGCGTGCACTGCAACAAATATGCAACTCGACACCCTTCGACTGATGCGGTCTGTTGACGCTTTGGGTTTTGAGCAAACGCTTACAATACACTACAATTTTACCTTCCTGAATAATGGAGAACTATTGCTGGAGGAAGGTATGATGGAAAATACTATCCCTGATTTTGATAAATAAGCTTCATCACAAGTTTAGGATGCAGTAACAGAGATTTCACTTATTAAGTTTTTATGTGGATAAATTTCCTTTAGACCATATTTATCATGTGCGACATAATGGCGAGCGGCGTAGCAGCCATCCACTACTATGAAGATATGTAGTTCTCTTCCCATGTAAACCGCACTCAGTTATCTTATCAACAATGTTCCCGTTTGAATATTTTAAATTCTTTCTCTACTCGAATATATTTAGAATACGGCGGTGTCCAATATTTCTGTCAACGTGATATCATTAACGCCATTTGGCCGAGGACTGAACATACTTCGGTTGAGGATGGTCGTCGATCCAAATCTATTGGGCAATTATTCCGTCCAGTTACGTACAACGCAACCGTCAACTGTGCTCAAGTTCTGTGCTCCTCGAATTAGTGCCTTCGACCCAGACATCACCTTTCCAGACTCCAGTAGTCTAACACTATCCAATTCGGTTTCATTGCCTTTGGGCAATATTTATTATACGGGTAAGCAATTCATTTCTCTTTCTTGTCAGGCGTGGGCAATCAGGTGATTCCGTGAACTACAAACAGGTTCATTAAGATCAGTACACATTTTAGTTTAATATCCCACTCCAGTAGACTAAATGAGGCAACAAGGCGTTCGTTAGTAAGAATAAATGTGGATACTTACCCGTCACGGTTGTTATTATTATTTTTGGTTGTAATTTACGCGGTTTGGAAGTGTTTATGCAGTTTCTTCGTTATATAATTAGCTTTGGAGCATTTTTTATTCTTCCTAGGATTGCCGAATGTACACAACAAGTAAAGAAGTGAGTTCCACCAAATCGGTAGGAATTAAGACGGTTCCTGTGGGATTGGTAGTTCTAGCTCAGATTCGGCAAATGTTTTATGCAAAACGGCATGCAAATTCATTGATTTTAAGGAACGATTCCTGTTTAATGAGAGTGTATCTGACATTGCATAAACGCATTCCAACTTGCTTATCTCTTTTCCTCCATTGCACAGTAAGTAAGCTGACCAATTAAAAGTTTCTAGCTTTATTGATAATTTGTTTGATCTACAAACTACTCACACATTATCCATCGATAGTCGTCTTCAGTCGTTAAGTTAGGAGGAAACTAGCGAAAGCTGCCTGACTGTCAAGTTGATGGTCTTCATGCACAAGTGACTGCATCTAGGGGTTCAAATTTATAAAGGGTAAATAGATCATTGACAAAACAAAAGTACAATAATTGCGACATGCTTATGAGTCATTTTTACAAGTCTATTCTAGTTGTTTTTACCGAGGCCCTGTTACTACCTGTTACTTGTTACAACTATGATTAATTTAAAAATACCATCGAAAAGATAATTTTATTAATCAGATAGAATATAGCACCACTGGTTATTCCCATTTAAAAGAAGACTGCCGACGGATATGGTGCACGCATGCAAAATACTATAACCAATCTTTCTAACCTATCCTAGAGCTACATAAGAGAAGGGCTGCGATATCCATCATTTTTTAAAAACAATAATTTTACTCTTTAGGCGAGATCTTCTTCCCCTAACTACCATTGTACGTTTAGCGTTTTCCTAATTCACGATTGTACTACTTATAAGTAACGACAAATTGTTCGACATTATCATTTTTGAGGGCTAATTGTGATTTTAATGCGGCCTGACGAGCAATCACCGCCCTCACCGCCCACGCACTCAGACTCGTGAAAGTTTTCTGCGCAATCGTTAGTGGTCATATAAAAACGATGGAAGCAACTAACTGTAGGTTTGCTCGTTCGAGCTTGTGTAGATTGCAATTATTCATCATCGTCTAGGTCTACCACTGCTGTCAAAATGGGAGTATACGCTACATTCTGAACCGTTCCATCCGCTGAGTATAAACGATTCACGAAAATCACTGATTCAAAGACTCATCAAGGCTTGTCTATTATCATTTGGAAAAAAATACTTCGCTATAAATGCTGCTACCCTTACTAACCGACAAGTGTTTCAAAGTGATCCGTTGCTTCAGTTTCGACTAGACCTGTATGTACAGCCGAGACAATGGCTGTCAAAACTTTGGATCTCCCCTCCGGCACTATACAACCAAACGTAGTTCGAGCTTTAGCTTTATCGTGGCTCCTATTGACGAAATCAAGCAACCTACCTCCGAGGGACGCACCATTGACCTAGCCTAGATGAGTATCACAAAATAAAAACTTAGCATGCTTTCTGCTTTTGATGTGATCAAAACCAGATTGACGAACTAAAATAACCCCATACCATTGTATGGATTAGTTGATGAATTTGTCGAGAAACAGCTTATTTCGCCGACCGCACTTTGCTTTTAATTGTGTAATATTATTTGTAGTGGATGATGTGCAACGATGATGATGACGATGAATAAGACTCATGCTTTCTTTGAATTCGATGGCAGTGAGTTTGACACAACCCTAATGATTGCAACCCCAAAGCAAAAGTAAAAGCTTTATTATTGGTATAACCAACAACCTGATGCTTTTCTCATCTCATAGGTTCTTGTTGTGGTTAAAAGACAGTGTTGCATGAAATTTCATACGTAAAAATGTCACATTCTACTGTCTTCTTCCACCGCTGCACGCAGCTTCATTTATGTTGGAATGTGGGGCTTTCTAACGCTTCATCAAATCTCAGTTTGAAAGATTCAACGCTTGAAGCTCAGGCGACGTGAGCTGGGAGAAAGTGACAGCCCAATCACACCCTGACTACGAATGGCTGACGCAGTCATTCTAATCGGCATTTTGAGATCACTAGTTTGAACGAATGTCCTCTAAGTTGACCGTTGGGTGACATTTTAGCAGCGGGCGAGACGGATGGCTTGGGTTTTGCATTATTTGGTATACCATAATCATATCTTCTCTGATGCGCCGGTAGTGACTGGAATATAACTCCAATGACTCCAGTCTGTCTGCGTATGAATAGCGATTCGGCCCCTAACCATTTTAGTGGCCATCCTATGCGAATGCCCCCGGCATTTTGCAATCACATTGTAGCCATGGATTTCACGCCTGAATAGCGTACTCTGTAAGTGGGCTGATAGAAGACGGGAAAAAGCGCTGACTCAAACCGGCCAAAGGCAGGCCTCAACAAACGGATATTCTCTCCCGAACTTTATCGGAATGCAGTCCCCCAGCCATACTGATATTGATCTCCTGTGCACTTCGCAGGATTATGCGGTCACCTTGAGGAGCTGTGGATTTCAGATTCAAATGATTCACCGCGAGCGTGATCTCTATTTTTGATAACTTAATATTTAATGACTTGATGAGGGGTTAGGTCGAGATAAGGTATTACTATTCAACAAGATCCAAAGTGAGAAAATTACAGCAGCTTCCCTATTGGATAGTTCCGTATCGGCAGCAACTGGTGGGTAGAAAAGGGAGATTAAGTGAGAGAGGCAAATCTGCAACATATGCATTTATAAAGGAATTTATTCGAAGAGGGGACGAAACGAATACTTAATGTGTTATGATTTGTCACTGTCTTTTGCGGTGATATGAATCACATTGGTCAGCAACGTGACTCATAATAGCCACGGAGAAGGCAATAGATTTAAACACAGTTGCTGTACAATCAAAACAAAGGGTGTGTATGCAGACACTGAGTGAATCCGGCTGATCAACGGAGACCGGAATTGAACACACGTTCGTACGCATAATGCTGACTTACAGAATCACACTGGGAATCATAACACAAGAATTTCTGATAGATAACTTCTGTAGTCAGCAATAGTTTTACAAGGAAGTATTGCCATATATCAATTATAGTGTGTGCACTTTTGTTTAATATGTTCATGTATGACAAACTTTCCTTCTTCGCTACTGCCTCTTTACTCCCCAACTATTGGTTTTGCGTGACGTCAGATCATTCTACGATTATCCTATATAGATTAATTTCTTTTTCGATAAATGGAAGCACATAGCTGGTTGATAAATAAAATTTGCTATCATTACCATACATAAGCGCTTGATCTGCAAGTGTTTATCCGCAAGAGACGTAGACGACTGAAATGCGGTCGAGCTGTTTGTTGCTTACTTGCAACCAACTCATGGTCATCCTTCTGGTTTTGTCAATAATTGTGAGCACCATCTGTTTGGTCAAAGTTGATCCGACGAAATTTTCGGAGGTTTTCTCCCAGGCAGCCGCAGGCACACCAGAAAAGGGATGTAAGATAAATTTAATATTTGATGCCCCATACTTGGGGACATAAAGGGCTTGCACTTTGTCCCTATCCTATTCGAAATCACGTTAAAGTGCGTATCATGTGTACAAAAGCACAGGAACAATATCAGTGCAGTGCATCATCAATGTAAAAAATCACCGCGGGTAAAAGGACAACGACAGTGAATGGATGTATACCCTTGGAAAACAATTGTTCAACAAATGCATCAAATTTGGGGACAAATTTGAGAATCTAGAAAAGTGGCAAGCGAATTTTGGGTCACCCGCAAACGACTGCCTATGAATAAACTATGAACAGAGAATTTAGAAACAAAGATTGACACGATATATCCATTATTTTTCTGCTACATCTGTACACAGGTATACTGCAGTCGAGGTGATTTTGTAGTCAGCGAAATAAAGAAGACAAGAGGAAGAGAACAGTGATAATGACAACAGAGTTGACGAAAAGGTGACAAATGAAACCGGGGAGTGGGGGCAATCATCAAGTGAAAGATAATGTTGCCAACAATACACGTTGTCTGCCTACATCGGGTTTGTGATTTAGTGATCATAGCCTCGGCATATTTCAGTAATTTTGTGTTTGTTCTGTTGCTAATGTCCTGAAATACCTGGGATCTGGAAAAACACCGTGTTTCTGTTTAAACAGGTGTTGCGTGTTCGAACAATTGAGTCTGCTCTAGCCAGTCGATGACGTAAGAATCTCAAACTTGTCACTCACCACACCTTTGAGTTGGCGTAATATGTTTAGATATTCGATGACGCAACCAAGTCGGAAGAAAAGACTCACATCCTCACCCCACTGCACCAGTCCAACGGTTAACCGAGCCAAACGTAGTGAGGGCAAAGGACGAAAACTGTCGATGGAGAAAACCAAATATATAAACGAGCGGGTACAAGCATTATTGATGTCGGTGTTCGTGAGTTCTCCAAGCAGGAAGTGTTGTTCGCAGACGTTTAGTAGCCAAGCTAGGCAACATAATCAGGTAGACTTGGAGGAAGCGCCAATCCCCAGTGGGACGTGGGTTATATAGTTCTGTTTAAGGGTTGTGATTGGTTGTTTACGTCCCTTTAATCCTATTGATCAATAGCAACCGTTTGCTGTGATTTGATTGGCTGTTCCGTTATCATGTTAACCATCCTTTTTCTCATTGGTCAACTGGCTTTGCTGGAGCAACCGCAAATCGGTTAGAACTGGTTTTGGACTGGTTTTAGCTGGGGCACTTTCGGGTTACCAGTGTTTCGTTAGATATCATCATTATCTAAGGCGAAATAGAATTCAGTTCACCGGAGTTATGACGACCGTTTTTCGATGCGTTGTCAATACTGTCATTTCCTGTAATTTCCTGTTTACGTATATGTCTGGGCATTCTAATTAAATTAAACTCCTTCCACATCTCTTTTTAGGATGTTCGAAATCTCGTTATTGCCATATGCCTTCAGTTGTTGTAGCTTCTCATTAGATTTCATATCTGGTGTCAGTTGTCAAAAAAGGAGTGTTTATCGCTTCTTATTTAAGGCGAAATCTAACAATTTTTTCCCACCTTTCCCGTTTTCAATCTCCGTGGCATAAATAATCGCAAATATTCCTTGATGAAAGCAGACGAGAGGAGTATTTTCTTTTTTCTTAGCTAAAGGCTTTTGCAGTTGAAAGCGATCCACATGTATCAGGTTTTAAGATGAGAAGGTAGCATATGTTGATTCCTTTGTGGTTCCTTATCACACTCGAACAACAGAGATGGTCTGCAATGGAATAATTCCCATACAAGGTAAGACCAACTGGACACTTCATTGTATACACTGGTAGGGGAATGTGAACAATAATAACGGCGTGCGGCTGTTTTTGCTCTTTTTGGTTCGATTCGAGACGCCTCGTAGATCAAACCAACAGCAAAAGGTCCCACGCGGAAACTCAAAGGACGACTCGCTTGAATTCCGGATACCTGTTTAGGCTACCTACATACGATATAGCATGATCAACGGTTTTCGGGTTACTACGAACATCTGACCAGGGCCCTTCAGGACTATTAACAAGAAGCCTGACTTGACTGAGAACAGTCGAAAAGTGCCTACTGGTTTCAAAAAATGTTTCCACGAATATTGTGTTTAATTAGTTTTCGTGTGCTTGTACACTTAGACACTACTCAAATCCCATGCTACCAGTTCCCTTTATCATTTTCATGATGCTTCTTCTTACTAATCAAAACACAGTGAAACGAATAGTGCGAATACAAAATAGCATGAGTTGTTACTCTGTTTGTGTTTAGATTCAGTATTCAGTGCAATCAGATAGGGGATAACAAACGATTATATATGAAATTTCTCTAATGTTCTCAGGTGACAATCAATGAATCGGAAGTTTCTCTGTTCTTTGTGTCCTCTCTCTCTGTTTGCCCACTACTCAGAAACAACTCCGTTTCCCACGTCTAACCTTCCAATGGCTGTTCATCATGTCCACTACTTGGTTCCAGCTATATTTTTGGACAAAATACTAACAACGGCGACAATAGCGATGGATATTACCCAAAATACCCTTCTACTGACCAAGACGCAATCTTTGCCCATTCAGACAGCTGCGGTAAGTGAGGTGATTCTATGTAGGGAGCTGAGAGCAGATTAGGTGATGGGATTAACCAATTTCGCTTTCATTGACATTCATTGGGATTCTATATGATGTTTTTATCCTTTGAATGTAGGTTTCACTTCCTGGGTTTGCTTGGTTCTCCATATTTACATGTATCGTATTGAGAAGCTTTCTTTTCTTTCTGGATGGTCGACAAACAGTACTGGATGGCTATTTCAGATTTGTAACTAGATACACTTTGATTCTTTGAGTATTTCACTGTGAACTGTAAGAGATTATCCACAGCAAAATGACTCAAACTGATTGCGCGATGATTTCTACCATAAGTCTTCTATTCCAGTCCTCTTTCGATCCAAACAATAGTGGTTTTCAACGAATTTCATATGCATAACCTGAATTAAAAACAAATTCAAAATTATTGTATCTACTATTTTACTTCGTTAGTAACAGTTACGATTGTTATTAACGCATTTGGTGTTCTTTGCTAAACTGAAGTTCAGTTCTGACGTTCATCGTTGTTCTCTGATTGTCTTCAAAACTTAGCACGCTTTGTCCGTTCAATGAGTCAAGAAACTTGAGTTTTAAACTGATAAAGTCTTCGTTTGTTTAGACCACCACGGCTACCCCATGGAGTTTTCTCGTTCAGCGTGTGGAGTTGTTTGACTTCAACCCATTCATTTCGCAAGAGACCTCCAGCGTTTTGGGTCTCGGACAGGTTGCACGTTTCGTCTATACGCTACGCATCACTGATGCAAGATGTTCCTCCTATGTGTTGACTGTGTCCCAACCATCCGGCGGTCTATGGCCCAGTGAATTGGGAAATGTGTTTGTCCAGAATTACGGTAACACGATATGGTGCTTGGACACATGGAAAACAGCTGATGGAATAACAAGGTATGTGATGCTCAATTTGGCTAGGTCTCGATTTATGTGCTCAAAGCCACTATTTGGAATTAGCCCACGTGTGCATGTCACTTCTGTGCGTATAGAATAAACAAATAGATATTAGAGGCATAGTTTCCCCGTAAGGAATTTGAATGAAGAATAAGGATGTAGAAGTTTCACGTCGGACGGATGGATCAATCAGATCTGTATACCAAAAGGATACGTGGTTCGGACAATATCTCCATTTTACTATCTTTGCTCCAATAGGATATAACATTAGTCTAGTTCGAACGCTCTTCTACAATGCGTGACTGATTTACACGACGGATACTTTGGATAACGAAAATGACAAGATTAGAAAAGTTTTACAATCTAACGGATATCCAAAAGGGTTCCTCTTAAAGCACTCCCAACCCAACTGTACACGGGAAAAGACACCAGGTGCAGATAAGATGAGAGTGATCCTGCAACTGCCCTTCAAAGGTGAGGATATCAGCTGCCTGATTACCAAGCGCCTGAAATCGGCCGTTAAGCGGACCTACTACGCAGCTGACCCCATTGTAGTTTTTACAACCGCCCGGGTGCCAAAATCATCGGTGAAAGAACCGCCCTCTCCCCACGTCAAATCTAATTGTATCTATCAGTTCAAGTGTGGATGCTCGACTATCTACATCGGCAGAACGGAGAGACAACTGCGTTACCGAGTAACCGAGCGCATCCCAGTCTGGCTTTAGAAAACAAAGAGTGGGAACATCGGAATTATGAGGTCACCAATGACCCGTAGGAAACTCAGTTCGTCGATCACACAGCACTTGATCGAAATGAAACAGTGTCACGCTGAGCGACACGTTCAGAATCCTCTACAACACAAACAACCGCAAGGTTCTGAAATACGCTGAGGTACTAGTCATTCAAAATTACCATCCCAACAGTGTAAACAGTGTGGATGGTTTATCACTCTGGCTCTACCTTGGTAACAAATGTGTTTGGTGAGGAACTTTTAATGCAATCTTTCTCCACTTATGATTATGTTATTTACTGATCATATATTAATGATCAGACTTCAGTTTGCACGTGCACAGATGCAGCGAAATGATCCAGGATAACTTGTGCGAACCTGCGGTTTTGGCTGCTTTATTCAAATAAATATTACATTTCATTTAATGCAACAGAAGATGTTTCAGCGGACAACTAGAAGTTGATGCAAGTGCTAATCATTACCCTGTAGTGCTCCCCCTTCCAGTGAGAGCATGGATTCTCCGTGTTCAATGCCTATTGGTCATCCTAACGGAGTAGAACACTTGCGATTAATTGCAGATTCGCGTCTACGAAATAAAAGTAGAGTAGGCTGAGTTGTGACCTTTATGTTGGGCACATTAGGTTGCATTCTGCATGGTAGTGTGACGGAGATGTAAATGCCTACTGAGAAAGGATTGTATAGCTCGGTGGAAATCGCATCTGATATGACTGGAAGACATAGCTGAATGGGTTTATACTGTCCAGTTGTTAATCTGGGCTGGACTCATGTGGATAGAGTTATTCGTGTAATAAAGGTAAGAAAGCACCGTGTTCATTGGTCAAACTAGCTAGTTTCCTTCTCAGCAATGCAGAATAGTCTTTACGCCCATACTTGGTCATCATCGTCATCATCATTGTGTATCATAATACAGTGAAGCGAACTTCAATGTACGATGCCAAACTCATATTGCATACAATGTAAGTGAGAATGTGTAAGGAGGACCGGGATTGGGCCTATTTTAGGGACGCGAAAAGAAAGCGAATCTCTATGGTCAACACACAGAGCACACAGTCCAATTGTGCATACATACTATTTCAGACATTCTGGTCTGATAAGAAGTGATCGCCATTGCTGTCGGCCCGTGGCCATGACCCTCAGTGTCTCCAAACATGCGGTTTCGGAGTCTTTTGGACCCAAAACCGGAAGACGAAAGACACCTACTCTGACTAATCGCTCTGTGAATTTTTTCATGTCTCGTTTCCAAGTCATCTGCCGGCCTCCATATGTCTTTCTCTAGCCTGTACCAGCCACTGCGAATAAGTCCCGCTGCGATAGGCGACCGTCGAACATACGCAAAATGCCGACGGGGCCTACTGAGTTGGATTCGTTGCGGTAGCGAGTTCTTGATCAATGCATTCCTAAACATCCGACGACTTACTTCGAACTTACTAACCCGCTCACTCCATCCAACCTGGGCCAGACCACGAAAGCATCGATTGTCGAACACTGCTGAACAACGGGTGTCTTCTGCCCGCAAATTCAAATTCTCACAACCGTAAAGCAGTACTGGTCTTACAAAGGAGCAATATAGACGACTTTTCAACTTCAGTGAAATGTCACGTCACCGCCGCAGATGATTAAGTCCTGCGTACGCTGATTCAGCCTTGGAAATGCGGGGTTATCTCCTTCGATGCGCTACCGTCGTTGGCCACGCAGCTACCTAAGTACGAGAAGCAGTCAACTTCAGCTAATTCTTGACCGTCTAGTTTCAGAACAGAACTCGGAAACACAGTCTTATAGCATCAATTTGCAATTTGAAGGTGCAAAGTACATACCAAAATGAGCGACATAACTTGGTGATCTGTCAAGTGCTCTTTGTGCATTCTCCTTTGATTCGAACAGGCAAAGGATGTCGTCAGCGTACTCTAAATCGCACAGCTTTTCCAGCTGCCCATTTGTTACCTACATTTCAGAAACCACCAAATATTTCGTCTATGACGAAAATGAACAGGAATGGCGAAAGAGGACACCCTTGACGAACACCGCTGCTGGTTACGAACTACCTACTACCTACTAGACTTACGGTACCAGATTTACGTGGATAGTGTAAACCCGATGTGGTCACATACGTCCGCGGCATTCCTTTGTGAAGGAATGGACGCATAAGGGATTCACGATCAACTGAGTAGAAGGCCCCTTTGACGTCGAGTAACACGACAACCGTTGTTCGACGGTACCTATGAAGTTGCTCGAAGACTAGACGCAGAGCGAGGATTTGACCGATACAAACGCGACCTGGTCAAAATCCTGCTTGTTGTTTGCGGATGTCTGTCGCTCTTTATGGCGTTATACTTCGAAGTATAATGGATGCTAGTAACTTGATGACGACCGGGAGCAAACTTATTCCACGGTGGTTTGCGCAGTCATTGCCAGATTCCTTCTTAAAAATTGGAACATGCAGTGATTCTCTCCATAATGAGCGAATGCGCTTGTATAACCAGATGTTACGCATTGAATCAGCAATGGAGTCTACAAGGTCATCGCCCCTATCTTGAAAAGAGTGAGAGGAAGCCCGTCCGTCCCGGCTGCTTTTCCCCTCCTCTGGGCTTGGATGCTAGAACGAACTTCTGTTGCAGTAGTAGGCGCAGAGGACACTGTTCACGGAGCCTCAGCTACACCAAAGGCGTTAGCCTGGTTAGCGTCTGGCCAGTTGAACTGTTCGTTGAATTACTCCGTCCACCGGTCAAACCGTTGTTCCCTATTGTGAATAGCTCGCCCACTTTTGTCGCAGATTGTTTCACTAACTGTGGTTCGCCGACCTCCCGTAGTGCATACCAGTCGGAACAGTCGTTGACTATTCCCTGATACAGCTGCTACTTCTATTTCACCAGCTATCATTGCCCACCAGTTCTCACAGTCTTTCTTGAGGCTCCTCGTGAGGAAACGTTGTGGACACCACCTAACCCTGCCTTGATCCCGGGTGGTTGGCATTTGCCGCTTTTTCTCCATCAGTGTCACTGATTCATCAGATATCCAATGCCTCGAGCGGGCTACTTTTCCAGAACTACAAGCAATGCTAGCTGCGGAATGCATTGCTCGGCTATTCTGATCCCGTTGTTCATTTACACTACCCCGCAGTGTGTCCAGCTCCTGCCCTAGTTCTGATTCAAAACGGGCACGAACGGCTGGGTCAGAAAGGCAATGATCTGCCGATCGAGTTTGATATAATTTTCTGCGACCAGTGATTTGGAGAGTGAACTGCATCAAAACTACCGCATTATCAGATTCAACGCAGCTGGTCCAACAGGACCTGAGCCACGCCAACGGTAACTTACCGCTATATGGTCGATCTGATTTAGCGTGCCAGTTAAACTTGAGCGTCAGGTTGCTGTCCGTTGAGATCTGTGTCGGAAGTTGGTGCCGAATAGGAACAGATGATGATCCGCGCAGAACTGAAGAAACCGATTGTTATTATCGGTTCGCTAGCAGGGAAGTGCACAATGATCACCTAGGCAGGCTTCCGATGCGCTCAGTTTCCAACTTGAGCGTTGAAATCACCTTAGAGAATAACTATAATGGAGTTTCGGTTTAACCAAATGAGTTAAGGTGAGTCTGTCAATAAACTCGTTTTCTGGGTATCAGAACTGCAGTTGGTCAGTACATACGCTAAAACGATGAATAAACACCTTTTGGTGCTGATTCCTTTCCGGACACTGATATACCCTTGGAGCCGCATGGCACATAATCGGCTGTTGACGGGGATCCAATCGAGTAGGGCGGCTTTGGCTGTATTATGCAGTACAATGCCCACACCACGCTGGCCTACTGAACGGACTTCGTCATCACCTGACGAGTGGAGGAAGAACCTCGAAGACAAACCCGGTGCACTTAAGTGGCATATAGTACTAGGATCCTGGATTCGAGTCTCCAACAAGCAGCAGAAATCAATCCTCAAAGAGCTCGTTGTACGTGCCAGACACGCTTGTTGACCTACCTGCATCAGAGTCCCTACGTTGAAGGCCTGCGAGCGTATTCGATTATACTACGGTAGGTATGAATGGCATCGATGAGACCACGTAGCGAAATACAAACCCTGAAATGTGCAATGCGTACGGGACTGTGTATTTCAGTAAGCGAGCCGAACAACAATGCGACTCAGTCAATATACAACCAAAAACGGTTCAGACAAATGCGTAAGGACCTGATATAAAAGGCAAGAAAATAAATGTACAAGGTGGGAACACAAATACATGTTGGGATCCACGGAACGTGAACAACTAGTGTTCAAAGTCAGTGATGCAGTCGCAAGGAGCAAAACAACGAGAGAATAGGGCAGCGGTAGTGGCACAACAAAGTCACGAAAATACACAGGGTAGTCATCGGTGCAAGGATAATGACACGGTTGAAATCAATAGGTAGACACTCAAGGTCTAGGGGTAGAAGTAACAGACAATCGTAGACAATGACTAAGCCGAGGGATCACAAGTTGATCAAGGTTAAAGTTGGTCNAGGCGGGGGGGGGGGAACAATAGTAATCTCGCATTGGACCCAAAAGAGATCTATTTCAAGCAATTGATTCTAAAAAAGATCTTTCAAATCACACATGTGTCTATATGATATTTTTACTACCGTTTGGACTTTCGTGGGTTGACTTAAATGTGTTCCAGTTTCGAACTTTACCTCTTGTGTTTTTTTTATTGTTCAATTTACTTTTGACATCCACAGGTGTTTTACGACGTTTGATTTTCTTAATTATTGGAATGATAGATAAATAAATGACAGGATATGTTGACACGCATCATGGTATTCACAATGATTTTGTTGGTTTATCTAGAATTGCTGTATCAAACCACATCAAACATGTTATGATTTGATCCCCTCCGCAGGGACTGGTGGCCTACGAAAATGCGGTATCCGGGAGCTACAATCTGATGGATCCAATTAACGCTCGCGGTTTACGTTTAGTTCTGAAAGAACTCGATGATAACAATCGCGAAGCCGTTCTTTCAGTCGGATTATACGGATGTTTCGGGGCAAAAGATAAGGACACATTTGGTAAGTACCTTTGAAGTGGTTAGATCTCGGCATTAGTTGCACATAAAGACGTACACTCCGATCTGAAACTGCATTGCTATTCGTGGAACGTAATCATCTGTTGTCTGCATTTGTGTGCAATACCTGTTTCACGATTACTTGTTGTTTGCGAAAATGAATGCTACACCTATGGATCCAATATTGCAGAGTGGGATAGAGAGATGGTTTCAGTTCATACGTAGACCGTAGTGTAGCTGATTAAAATTTTTAGAATGTCTAACGGGGTAAATGAAAACCGGGATGGATTAACCACCAAAACAGGTTCATCAGGTACTGTAATGGATAAGACCATTTTTGTTTAGGACATCTGCTACGGGAATTGAAGACTTTTAAGTCTGTCCTGTGTTTTTGTTGACTTTTCTTCTGCATTCTAGTTCAGTTCTCGATCAAAGCTGGCATTTAAAAGTGAATCGGTTGAATGCCCCAAGCTATTGTTAGCTTGGATATCCAAATATTTTGCTGTTAGAGCTCAAACCACTAGATTTGGTAAGACTTTGTCTAAACTCATTGTCCACGACTCTCCAGGGAGTTATGCATTCCCCACACTTATCTGACACGTACAATTGTGGAATTCTTTGCACGTGTTTGAAAATATTCTTGCACGTGTTTGGAAATATTCAGCTGATGTTGTCCTGTGGTAACCTATTTCATCTTCCCTCCATCTAAGCTCTTTCGCCGATAATTTTTCTCAAATTCAGTTGCTNCCCCCCCCCCCTCCAATTGGAACTAATTTTGAACCCTAGGAAATCTGTTGAATATTTGCATAGTTTTACACACTTTTCGTTCCCAAAAGACCTCGCAGTAATGAATAACAGTGTTTTATCTAGGGTGAACAATTTTTCAAATATATTGGTGTATAACTATATATATATATATATATATATATATTTCATAACAAGTAGTATGTGAATGACTGAACGAAATTGCCATGGAAGCATACGATCGGTTTCGCGGCTCTTGCCGCTGGTCAAGCATGCATATCCAACAGTCTTTTATCAGTTCATTAATATACTTGTACGCAGGAGGTGTAATTTCATCACAATAACCTTGTTTGCAACACTGAGTGTCTTTCGGATAGCTAGCTCTTTCAGAGCCAGTCCACTGAGGAATCATTGACATGATTCAATATTTTGCAAAAAGAATAGATGCTAATAACCGCANCTGGGTCTCATCAGCAGTGCGAATCCATCAACAGAAATAGGGATGGAACCCAGGACCTTATAGATAGAACGCAAGTACAGTACACACTGATGCGACCCAATCAAGTAGAAATAGCTATCCACTGCTTCCCAGCTTTTCAATTCATACCTCATTTATACGACAAATTCATTACATAAATTTCCTCAAATCCTCATCTTCGAGGTTAAACCCATAAGAAACCAGGTTGATCAATGGAAGAAGTGAAGCTGATAGGAGATCGCGGGAATGTAATTCACCTGAGATTGAGGCATACATAATTACACATACAATCCAGTCGTACCCCAAGAAAGTCAAAGCAAGTCTGCTAAGCTTCCTGTCTGCTTTGATATTTTCCTTTTCTCCAATATTGGGTCATCGGTTGCATAAATAATATTGAGGTACACACTAGAACTAAATCCACTTTATCCATAGCATCAATGTACTGGTTAGACTGTTAACTGCTGTTATGCTCACTCAGTTGCATGTACCGCATTTGTGGCGATAGAATAGAACGCTATCGGTAATAACCACATTTCTCACGTATTTATCAAACCGAATTATATTTCTTTGTCCTTTTGCATTTATTTGGTTTCAAAGATCCTTGTGATATGACCGAATACAACCTGAAATCTTTGGGTGGGTTTCTTCCAACACCTTTCACATGGCAACCACGAACGTTTCTGCACTGGAACGGCATCATTTTCTTCTGTGATTTGCAGTTTGATTTATCTGCCTTAATTCGACAACGTCAACAATGTTTCAGAATGTCCAATGCCAACCCGAGACAAATAACAAGTGAGTAAATTCGGATAGCACCCGGAAGAAATGGAGACTTTTAAACCCTTGTTAGTATTCACAACTATTAAGAATGAACCCTGTGATTGTAAAACTGCCCGAAAGCCGCGCTTCAACTTGAATTTGCGATGTGGTGGTCTACCAATGCAAAACTGTATTACTTGCAGGTCATTGAGTCACAGTCCCGTGAAAATAAATGATGTTGGAACTGGAGAAAGGCGAAATGTAGTAGCAAAGTACATTCGCAATGCCTGGTATAAGTCGATTAATGAAATGAGCGCGGAAGAGGTCCAGAAGAATGAAGTTTTGCTCACACTAACTTCTAAGTGCATGAAACTGTTGAGTTTTGTGAAACTGATCGAAGGAAGAAATACTTATCTGGGACAAGCACGAAAAAAGCATTGTGGGTGAAATCGACATACTAGGTTTCTAACTGGGTTTTCTAAAATAACTCACAATCCCGGGGTGATAAATAGCGTGATGGGACGTTTTCCTCAGCAATTCAGTTAAAACCTTTCAGATGCGATTGTGTGTGCTTCAAAAATAGCCCAGTTGATTTCCTCTCAAATAAAGTCTATGCATTATATCACGAATACTGATTTATACACCAGATATAGTGCAGTCTTGAGTAAGATTCTAAGAAATTAGTAACATTGTACCACAAACGTGATAATAATAAATATTCTTTTTTCGCGAAATGTTTTTTATCGATACCGTTACTGAAGACTCTGGTCTAGCAGCACGTATAATCCATTGATAATGCCAATATGGAGCATTTTGAACATGTGCAATTTCGATGACTTAATTTTTGCCAGAGCAGGCTAGATGTTGAAAAGCTTCAGTAAAAGAACTTTCCAAACAGAATAAATACATCCACTTGAATTCATAAACTCTCCAGGCTTAATATAAACTGTTGCCACCACCTTCGTATCATTTGATCAATCCGGGAGCAGAGCTGAAAGGTATTCGAATAATAATACCCTGAATAAATTACGCTAAGCTGTGAGGTTGTGGATCAATGAGCAGCTGACTGTTGGTAAAATTCAGTACCTTCAACTATATTCACGGATGAGCTCTATGCCAGGTAGCCTTGCCATACAGTGAGCTGTTGCTAACTAGCACATTGATTCAAAGGAGTAGGCACAGGTTTAACAATCACTTGTCCTGGGTTGGGATTCAATTGGATCCGGCAGCTAAACACAGTGTTCAGTATTCCTATCAAGAATGAAACAGATGTACAATGCCGCAGCGGCGAATAACTCCCCAACGCTACTAAAAGAATGCAATTTGAAGAATAAATCAAACTTGCGAAACTGTTCCATGTAAAGGCCGGATTACCCGTTCATTTCGGAACAGCATAAAATCAAATGGAGAAAACCAGACCTAAACTTTGATCGGCCAAACTACCAGAATCAAAGCGAAGAATGAAAATCAAGAATGCGTTTATAGAGCGGGACAGAGATTATGTAACGTAATCAGATCTGTGTGACTCCCAATCAGTGCACAGAAGAACCATCTCGTGACCCTTCCTAATATCTGATTGAATCATTTTTTGAGATTTGCGCAACTTGGAATCCCTTAACTTGGTCGGAAACTGACAGATCATCAACCCTACATGTTTGCGATACTCTTGTTGTCAGCTGCAGTCCAGTGGCATGATTACGATAATGATGATGATGATACCGGAGAAGATGGTGAGAAAAAATGGGGCAATCACACAACCTCTCGACAGATCAATGGGTTTCGGGACTGTTCGATTACATGCTGACGATTGATCGTGCATGTGCAGTGCGATTGTTCCATCGCTTCTTGTCGTATTTGTCCTCGCATTTGCGACTTCGCACAACTAAAATTCATCATTACCTTTTTGAAATACAATGCCGTTTACAGTTGGTAACCAAACTAGTAGTAAAGTTAAATGTAGAAATTATTTGTGACAATCCTATACAGTTATTCGTTCTCTAACGAGTCTCCGGAAAGCACCATGAATCCGATTGGTTTTGCAGAAAAGGAGACTTTAAGGCGTTCCCCGCCAGCACAACCGAAAATCGATACCTTGCCGATTCTCTCAGATCTTAAGGATGCTTAGTGAACTGTAACCATTATCATATGGCTTGACAACAGGTAACAATAGAACTATCACAAACATTGCGAACTGGTGATCGGACAATATGCAAGTTACACAGATTACGGAAAATGATCCAATCGGATGATCATTAGGGTTAGATGGAATCTTGCCGTGAGGGGTCACGGGTGAGAGCGGAACCACCGCGTGAACCGATCATATGTTTGAGAGCGCGCGCCAAGGAATGTGATAGAGGAGACCTATTCGATCGCACCACAGTGAGTGAAGGTATGGGTTCCTACAGGGACAGTCAGTTGTGGAAACCTGAGCGATGGGCTAAAGTAAATTACAAACGAAACACAATCAGACTACCCGGTTTTTGTGAGCGGAATTCAATGCACCTCCAATTACAGTTACTTTTGGCACAGATCAACGTTCTTTGAAAAGCAAAAGAGTGCAAAGAAGGAGGAGAGGAAGAATACTTGATAAGCGGTGTAGATTAATTGAATGACTGAATTACACGGTCTGATCTCATTGCACTCCAAGCTAGCGGCACCACTGCTTCGCTCCTTTAATATTATCCCTAAGAATCTTCACCGACCATGGTGCATTCAGATTACAAATGTTGAACGCTCATCCTACTGCGCTTTCTGGACCGCGAGAGTCACATTCTCGTTTCAAGGAAGACGAGCAATTCCTCCGCAGAGTCAGAGACCACTGTTTACCTTTTGTAACTGACAGCAAGAAAATGCATCTAATCTTCGTCCAGAAGATAGAGTTGACCGTGAATGATGTCCTGAGATGTGTAACGGACATCACAGCAAAACCAACCTTTAATCCTATTATGACACGAATGGTACATAACTTATAGACCGGTTGGAGATCTGATGAGCTGAATTCGAAACTGAGCAAACCTNTCACTGTTTTTAGAAGCCGCATGCGCTCGCTTGGTTGAAGTCAGTAAGGCATGAATTTGAGTAATATGTGTCACTCACCAAACCTCTTGTGGTGAATGGGATCGATTGAAAATGTCTGATACCAGTCAGCGAAACTAACTGTCCCACATGAGCTGCACCAATCCCGACTGTTAATAAAACTGCGCACTTGTACAGAAACACATGTTTCACTTAAGGATGATTGGTAGTACTCACTTCAAGTGCACAATATTCTATGTAACAACGTAAATAGCAAACGTTGATTTTCGTGCAGGTATCCATTAGGTATTTAGGTCCTGCAAATTAACTGGATAATAAAAAATGATGAACTCTGCAGCTCTTTATACACGCCAGTCGTCCGGAATGTTGCATTCATTAATCCACCCGACTAGCTTATGATATTTCACTCCTAACTAAATACTTGTATTAAAAACTGTATCAATCCTCACATAGCACAAAACTGTTACAGTCGGTCGAAGATTTTGCGGGGTACTTGTAAAGAACTTTAGTGTTTGGAGCTGCAATTCTTAGAGTGATGTTTATAACAACTCATTCACTTCGCTTGCAAAGTTTTACCACCGTCCATGGCAAGTTAAACATCCACACCAAATTTCCATGGTGAATTCGTTGTATATATAGCAAATTTAGAGTGAACTGAAAAGTTTGGAAGCGCTGGATAGCTATTTCGACTGCCCAAAGACTTTCAGCTGAGACAACCACTAACCATGCACTTTCGTACGCCGGTTTTGGTCGCTGTCTTTTGGCTGCCCATTGGGATGAATAATAGCAGAAGAACAGGAAAGTTGAAGGTGGAGTCGAAGAGAAAATTGAGAACTCCAGTAAACAATGGCTTCAAAGAAATCAAGAAGATGCAAGAACGCCACTGTTTGCGACACACAGCCATATCACTCAGTGTCTCTAACCATCAGAAACGATCATCCCGAGGTCCCAAGCCAGGGAGCCTAATGGGACCTATGTGACCCAGACTCCTGGTCAGGGTTTTCATACCCTCGTGCCAGGTCTTAGCTTGGCTACCCTCGACCTTCTTCCAAACACTACTTACCTCGGCGAACATCGCTCTCCGTGGCAACCTATCTGGTGACATGCGTAACACATGCCCCCCAACGCAATCTATGAAGGTAAAACACCTGCTCCAATGGAAGACCGCGGATAGCCAAAACTCTGCGCCTAACCTCAGCATTGCTCGTCCGGCTGCCCCACCAGATTCGTGCAATGATGCGTAGACAGCGGTGTTCAAACACCGACAGTCTATTTTAGTCCTGTTTTCTTAGTGGCCAAGTTTCTGCGCCGCATAGCAGAACTGGCCGAACTTCCGCGACATACACTCCACCCTTCACGGACAACCGGATGTCGCGACGGCGCCACGAATGTCTCAGGTTGGCATACGCCAACCTAGCCTTCTGTATGCGAGCAGACACTTCATCCGTGATGCGTCCACCGGGTGAGACGTAGCTGCCCAAGTAACAAAACTTATCCACTTGCTCTTTTACTTCTCCTGTTAGAGTGCGGCTCGGTGCTGGACCTACCCAGTCTATATCGGCTCAGTGAAAAACTAAAAACGGTCTGATCAGCTGCTTGGTGGCTGAGTGGGTAGTATGCCTGTGTTCTGCCTGTGATGTCCCGGGTTCGATTCTTAGTTGGGTCCATGGATTTGCACTGCTGCTGGATTTGCTGTATACACGACAAAATCCCTCTTTAAAATTGGATCCAATCCTCCATTAATCACATGATTCAAATCGAAGCTCGTTAATACGATGCAACACATCACCTTTAAAATGGAGCGCCTGTCATTTGGTTTCAACTGTAGGCCAACTATTCTTCATTACCCAATTAATAAAAATCTAATACAAGTTGCTGATACAGCAGTTTTTCCAAACATCATCTTTCAAGGTAACGTAAAATTGAAAGAGCTTCTCGGTAAACTACTACTGGTCTAATTAACTCGGATTGCTAAATGAGTCCTCCAAACCAAGTGCTAGGGTGTACGGTGACACTTCGACCAGGTAATCAATGGGTTATTGCGTTTGTAGTATTTATTCTCCCATATTATATACATTCCATTTCATTGCGCAATGAAAATATCTCCAGGTTACTTCACACAGTGTATGATATGTAAGAGCATGACTAGGAATATCCGAAAACAACTGTTCGTTCATCGACTCATTTACTTGAAATAACAGGCGTTAACAGCTCTGACAATAGAGTGGGTGAGTGTTGCACCTGCAAGGAAAACAGAAAAACGTACGCTACTACGTAATCTTAATTTGAATGCAAAAGTAAAAAGGTAATGTAAAACCACATCATGAACGCCTACAAATATAAAATAATGTTGCGATTCAATACCTCAAGGTATGAATAAAGCAATCATGAATCGAGGCGAATAAATGGTCTACTCGATCATCTGCAGTTTAGAAATTCCGTTTTCACGTGACTCTAAAGACTACATTTTTATGTCCCGCTTGAGGGGTTGCGTAGTTTGAAACAAATTCGCGCTTTAAATCAAATGACCGAAACACATGTGCTACTGGTTTCTTGCAACCATTACCCTGAGAACACCAATGAAACGCGGAGAAAACCATTTGCGGACTGTTACATAAAAATGGTCAGGATATACGCGACAGATTACATTTGAAATGTACACATCCTCCCAGATGGTCTACTCCATAATCATACTCGTCATCATGATGGGCGGTGGCGGCCAATGTATGGCCGCAGCCCCCTCCCTAAAAGTAGACTGTACATATGTATATTCAATAAATTGAAAAGGAAGTATAAAGACATTTTTCCCTTTGTAGGCATGGGACCGCTAGTGTCTCAAATTCTCACCTACATGCCCAGTACGAATACCCTGTTTAGTATTGGGATGGAGGGACAAAGTTTACTGCAAAGCAACGATCTGGGATTGACGTGGCTAGGCGTGTCCCTGCAAACCTATCGCTACAGCATGTCGCAGTCCAGCGATTCGATTAATGCTACTGAGGTCCCGTGGATAACAATTGGTGGACAATTCGATGCCAATACACGTGGAGCCAACTGTACGGCATATAGTGCTGGTAGTTGGAACAGTAAGTGATAGCTTTGTTTCATAATGTTTTGATTCTCTTCTGTATTACGTTCATTCAAATCAATGTAAGGTTTGTCATGGTTCAGTGAAATAAAGTTCATTCGAAACTATGGTTGAGGAACAATTTCAGTCAGCACAAAATGAATAATTGTCAGTGATGTTACTTTCAATGATTGACCTTTGCAAAATTTTACTCAATTTCAGCTTTAGGATACCCAATATATTGCGTTTATCATCGTACAGTGAGATGCAGTGAAGTTAACTTCAGTGATCGCTGTACGGGTGGACAGGGTGAAAGGATATTTCGAGAGAAGAGCAAAGAATGTGAACCACTGTGGTCAACATAAAGAGTGCACCATCTAACTGTGTACATACCTTTCCAAACACTCCGGTTTAATAACGGGTTATAAGATGAATGCTACTGCCCTCGGTTCTCTGCCATATCCTTCAGTATATACAATCAACCAGTTACTGAGTATTTTGGATTCGAACCTGGAAGACACGAGATATTTACTCCACTTGATTACCCTTTATATTTCTTCATTCCTCGTTTGCACGTCATCTGTTGACCTCCGTGTAGTCTTTTCTAACCCGGGGCCGCAACTGCGAATAAGGCGCGTTGCGTTGGACGATAGCTGGGCGTAAGCAATACATGTCTTAACCAGCGAAGCCGACTAGTCTAAATTTGATGGGACAAAGAATGCTTCATCGAATCACTACCAAATACGAGTTGGATTACGGTGGTGATCCAGACTTCCGTGACCGCAATCCATGCACGACTAGGAACAGTTTCATGTCATCCAATCACCGTTCAGGAAGCTCGACCAATGGTACACCGGGCGAACATGACGTCCGAGTTAGCAAATATGATACGTCGGTGCAAACGGTTACGTGATTAGAGGATGCTCGTTCAACCAATTATATGGACTATTACATCCTATAAAACATGATCTAATTTCATCAATAAACATAATCATTCGCTGTTATCAATTCCTCGTGTATTTCATTGGTATCCGCAGTTCGGGTTGGAGCCAATTTAGTTCTGAGCAGTACAGTCCGGATTCTCGTATTCCTAAATCCAATACTATTCCGATTACTACAATTACCTCAATGTTGTTTACACGTTCGCTCCATGTAACCCACACCAAATTATGTAAATACCGGGAGTCGAAGACTTCTTCTTAAAGTGCTTTGATATACATTACCTTGATCATAAACCGCACTAACTAATTCTAAGTGATGTAAAAATACCAAGTTCAATGTTCCAGTAACCTGTAAGGTACAGAAAAGCATTTTGTCAAGCTGGGATCCTTTAGTGAGTGACTTACAAACAGACACATTATCCTTAGCAGATTTTGATTTTGTTAAAGGTACCTTATCGAAACAAAAACGTAACGAATGGACTAATCCAAGCTTGCGTGAAATTGATTGAGCCGTTCGCACAAACTGATAACCGTCGACCGTGCAGCTCAGGGGTAGGGGTTTGCAATCTCGACCCTGATATTCGCGGTTTGAGTTCTGAAAGAGGCAAAAAGTAGGCACTGCTGACGAGTCCCAAACAGGACGAAACAGCTGTCCAGTGCTCTTTGTTGGTTATCCCAAACATTTCCCTCACAGTTGAATGCATGAACTTGTGGAGATTTAACGATTTCCCAAGGAGTGAAACCTACATCCAAGACCATTAAGAGTGCCTGGCACCTCTGAACGACCGAATGGGTTAATCCAAGCTTGATACTCGAAAGTTCATTGTTATTAAGCATGATGACATTCATTACCATCCGTATCGTTTATTGATTGTAGTAGCTCTGATTTATTGACTGTTTGACTCTCCTCATTTGCATGGTTTGACGGCAACACAATCCGTGAGAAAATCTGTCCCCAACTAGGTAGGATCAGAGCACATTTTTCAGTCTGCTTTACCCTTAAGAGACATATGTCCATGGCAATCAAAACCCGCTTGTTTTGCTTTACTCTCCCCGAACAGTTTGTTTCGATGGTATATATAGCGGCTCCGATCAAATTGTCGACTGGAATACCGGATGTCCGGTTGTACAGCCGTACTTATCAATGACATGATCAATAGCCGAACACAAATGGGACAACTGCGAATGTATGGAAGGAGAGCTGGTGAACACTGGTCTTGGTCCTATCTCTCATCATAATGCTTAGTCATTTTCAAACGGATAATACTTTATTTATTGTGCAGTTATTCGTGACCCGTCACGGTCGAAAGGAGTTCACTGTTAATCATGACTCAGCTCTTCGGGCACTTTCTTGTACTGATAAACCTGTTTGTGGTTGTCTTTCGTAATTTGTTTTGATGATTATTAGTTATTGCATTTAGAGTACAATTGGTGTTTCCCCCCCCCCCACCTCTATCTTCGTTCTTTCATTTGGGTGATTCGTCATCGTAAAGGATTTCCAGTTAGTTTGATGCTAAAATAATAATACTCCATTCTCCCGATGGTTTACGCATTCCTATTTGTAACCTCACCCCCGCTCACTCCAAATAACTCATAAGCAGCATTGACCGTGTATGTTAGAAACCGTACACTGATGTATGAATAATACGTTCTCGAAACATACATAATACTGAGCTCTTAGTATACAAAGCACAACATAGTATTTCCCAGAATACCATGTTAAGTATGAATTTGTAATTGTATAGCGTAGGCTCGTTCATTTGTAGCGGATGCCTACGAAATACTTTGTTCAAAAGGTTATCAACAGTCATGAAACTACGCTTACTGAATGGATGTCTGTATAATGTAAAAGACTTAACCTTTATTCCTCACAAAGCGATATACGATGTTCATGTATGGATAATAATTAGCAATTGTTGCACTAGCAAACTATTCATCACACATCTTTGTGGTGTTCGGTGGTGATTGCGAAACTATCCGCTTCATAATTTGTTTTGTCGATTCCACATCGATTGCGTCAGCTAAACAAACAAAGGGTGTTGCGCAAAACGGCATGTTCAGACACGTCAAAACGCTGTCTTCATTCTTTCACCATCAAGAATGATTGAAATAATAGTGTTCGGTTGTCGTGACAACCAATCCGATTTCGAAGGGCACACACACAGTTAGGCCAAAACAAAATGGTTTTGACAAAGATTTTGTGGGACTGGACTCTATCAGACTTGCTGTTGCTGTGGCAACATGGTTATAGTGCATGTTCATGTTTTAGAACAATGGGCCACTACTTGCAGCTTTCGCATGTGAAACCAATTTGGATTTCGTTTCTAAAAACAGCCAATGTGAGAGAAGCCTGCGAACACACGATACCTATTGTTTTGTGAGATCATGTGGCATTTAGGATTGCCCTTAAAGGAGAAACACACTGAAAATACTCCTTCAGACACCACTAACCCAAACTTTAGTCTATTGCATTTTGTGGCTCCTGGTCCCCGTTTAATAAAAATAAGGACAGCAACTTAAAACACTGTTGAATTGACACATTTTTTATAAACGTTTCTTCGAATCTGTGGCCCCGATGTGCCGACGGACAGTCTGATTCACTATATGATGCAGAAATAACGAGATAGACTGAATTTTGAGATTCAAGATTGTGTGGAGTGGTGAAAGTGGTTTGATTATATGGTGAAGTTTGTCCCGAAAGAATTAGGAGCACTAGACAGCTGTTTCATTATGTTTGGGTATCATCAGTATTGCGAATCCATTGCCCCTACTGGGGATCGAACCCGTGACCTCACAGGCATATGGCGCAAGCATACTGATCACTCGACCACCAGTCAGCTGATCAGACCGTTTGTCATTTGTGTTATGCACGATGTAGCACAATACATCTCTTCGAGCTTTATGCCGGAATCGCATGTCGTGCATCTCAGCACTAGCTTCTGATGTTATAACTCGGTTTCTGGTGAGGTTCTTGGTCCGATCCTCAGCTCGGTTGATCAACTCGCATTGCTGATGAGATCCAGTTAGTTCGGAACTGCAGTCCAGTGATTCTGGGTTTTTGTTGCACGCTTCATTTTCTCTATCCATGACGAAATTATAAGTATTATCAGTCGCATATAAGTCCATCATTTTCGGTGATTTGGTAACCGATGGAAAGGGACTTTTAGTGGTTGGACTGAAAATATATTATTGTGCTGCTCCAAATTGTCAGGCTGATTTATTCGACAAGCCCTTTACAAGAGCAGATAGTGGGTGCACTAATTGAAGCAATAGAAACAGGGAATACTACCGATAGATTCCAATTATGAATCAAAGAAATCATTAGAGCAATGGATGGTTCAATTCAATTTCGCAGGGGTAATTCATTGTGCATAGAGCAAATACAAATTGAAATGAAATGTCAAGAAGGACCGTGCATCTGTTGTAG